>AWOL01S0004729.1:11671-22600 GCA_000715115.1 Nicotiana otophora | reverse complement strand
ACTAAAAAGGACAATAAATTAATCTTAACAAATACTCAACATGAGAACAAATTAATCTTAGCACACTCAGATGCGAACTCGATCATATCATACTCAAAGTTAAATTAAAACTGAGTGACCCAAAATATTAATGAGAAAAAAAATTAGAAAGAGAAGTGAACCTTTGTATTGATGATTGTGGATATAAATTACAACCACTAAATGATCGGATAGTTCTCAACTGGACCCTTCGGACCACGGAAATCTCGAGCGGCAAATCTCAACTTGCAACCTCAATCGACCTTGCAGAACTGACGATTTAGTGGCTATTTTTGGAGTTCTTTTTTAGGGGGGGTTAATGATGGCTTAAAAGTGGTTAAGGGCTGGTGGTTTTGGGGTGGTGAAGCTGTTGAATTGTTCGAAATAAAGCCGAAGAAAGAATGACACGAGTAGAAATTTTCTTATCCTAGAAGAAGAAAATAAATTTTTCTCAATTTCTTCCTCCCTATTTTTTCCTTTCTCTCTCTCTCTCTCTCTCTCTCTCTCTCTCTATATATATATATATATATATATATATATAAGTGTAACAAACCTAAAAAATATATATTAAATTCTGAAAATATTTGCATAGTAGAAAGTGATAAAAATTCAAATATAGTCAAAAATTAGGTGCTCACAGCTGCCCCTCTTTGTTTGGAAACATGAAGAGTTTTCAGTCAAAGACTAGGTAAGCCACGTGACTAATTTTTGACCAAACCATTATTCAAATGGAAAAGAAATAAAAGATAGGGTGCAACCGAGTCCTTGTTTTGGACAGCCTACATATCCCGGGTTATAGGGGAATCAGATCGCGTGTAGTTCAAGGAGAATGATGGAATGATGAGTTGAGGAGTCGAGTGAGGTTCCGGTCTGCGGTCCTGCTATTATATCAAAATAAAAAAGAAGCTAAACAAGCCTATCAATTATGAGTTACAAGATTCCTATCTATGAATCTTCAGAAACTTGATCTTGAGTCTTGACTGGTTCTTCATGCAGACTCTGATCTAAACCTTGATGCTCGCTAGCTGTAGGTTCTAGTTCATTGTTCTATACCTTCTTCTAATCAAAACGGGACTCCAATGCTCGTGGCTTCAGTCATGTCTTGAGCATTCCAACATCTTTTCAATTTCTTTTGCATTTTGGATTCTCTTATTTTTTCTTTTCTTTTATTCTGAATTGAGACTTCTTCTTTTGGTCATCTCGAACCCTGTGCCTCGAGGTAAAACCTACTCAGACACCAAAACAAACAAACGAACGAAATTTTTCTGCCCCAGTTTGCACTAGAAAATTTCGTGAGTTATTGTAACAAAATTCTAAACTACTTCTTTATTGAAAGCAATAAAAGGCCGGGAGAGGTGTACCCTGAAAATGTCATATTTTTTTTTCCGGATGGTGTTCTTTTATTGTCAAAGGATGTCCCAACTGAGGATTAGTGTACCTTATATTGGGAAAATGTGGCCAGGGAATGGGATACCCTATATTGGAAAAGATATCGGGGAATGGTGTACCCGGCATTTAAGATCAAATCAACTAGGGAGTGGAGACCCTATGTTGGAAAAAGCGACTAGATAGTGGAGACCCTATGTGGAAAATAAAATCAACTAGGGAGTGGAGACTCTATGTTGGAAAAGACGACTAGGGAGTGGAGACCCTATATCTACAATAACATCAACTAGGGAGTGGAGACCCTATGTTGCAAAAACGACTAGGGAGTGAAGACCCTATGTTTAAAAATATCAACTAGGGAGTGGAGACCCTATGTTGGAAAAGAAACTAGGGAGTGGAGACCCTATGTCTAAAAATCATCAACTAGGGAGTAGGGACCCTATGTTGGAAAACCATCAACTAGGGAGTGGAGACCCTATGTTTGAAAAGAGACTAGGGAGTGAAGATCCTATGTCTAAAATATCATCAACTAGGGAGTGGATACCCTATGTTGGAAAATCATCAACTAGGGAGTGGAGACCCTATGTTGGAAAAGAGACTAGGGAGTGGAGAGCCTATACCTAAAATATCAATCAACTAGGGAGTGGATACCCTATGTTGGAAAATCATCAACTAGGGAGTGGAGACCCTATGTTGGAAAAGAGACTAGGGAGTGGAGAGCCTATACCTAAAATATCAATCAACTAGGGAGTGGATACCCTATGTTGGAAAATCATCAACTAGGGAGTGGAGACCCTATGTTGGAAAAGAGACTAGGGAGTGGAGAGCCTATACCTAAAATATCAATCAACTAGGGAGTGGATACCCTATGTTGGAAAATCATCAACTAGGGAGTGGAGACCCTATGTTGGAAAAGAGACTAGGGAGTGGAGAGCCTATACCTAAAATATCAATCAACTAGGGAGTGGATACCCTATGTTGGAAAATCATCAACTAGGGAGTGGAGACCCTATGTTGGAAAAGAGACTAGGGAGTGGAGAGCCTATACCTAAAATATCAATCAACTAGGGAGTGGATACCCTATGTTGGAAAATCATCAACTAGGGAGTGGAGACCCTATGTTGGAAAAGAGACTAGGGAGTGGAGAGCCTATACCTAAAATATCAATCAACTAGGGAGTGGATACCCTATGTTGGAAAAGCGACTAGGGAGTGGAGACCCTATGTCTAAAATAAAATCAACTGGGAGTAGAGACCCTATGTTGGAAAATGCGACTAGGGATTGGAGACCGTATGTCTAAAAATAAAATCAACTAGGGAGTGGAGACCCTATGTTAGAAAATCGACTAGGGAGTGGAGACCCTAAAAAATCATCAACTAGGGAGTGGAGACCCTATGTTGGAAAAGCATCAACTAGGGAGTGGAGACCCTATGTTGGAAAAGAGACTAGGGAGTGGAGACCCTATGTCTAAAATATCAATCAACTAGGGAGTGGATACCCTATGTTGGAAAAGCGACTAGAGAGTGGAGACCCTATGTCTAAAATAAAATCAACTAGGGAGTGGAGACCCTATGTTGGAAAACGACTAGGGAGTGGAGACCCTATGTCTAAAATAAAATCAACTAGGGAGTGGAGACCCTATGTTGGAAAACGACTAGGGAGTGGAGACCCTATGTCTAAAATAAAATCAACTAGGGAGTGGAGACCCTATGTTGGAAAACGACTAGGGAGTGGAGACCCTATGTCTAAAATAAAATCAACTAGGGAGTGGAGACCCTATGTTGGAAAACGACTAGGGAGTGGAGACCCTATGTCTAAAATAAAATCAACTAGGGAGTGGAGACCCTATGTTGGAAAACGACTAGGGAGTGGAGACCCTATGTCTAAAATAAAATCAACTAGGGAGTGGAGACCCTATGTTGGAAAACGACTAGGGAGTGGAGACCCTATGTCTAAAATAAAATCAACTAGGGAGTGGAGACCCTATATTGGAAAACGCAGCTAGGGATTGGAGACCCTATACTACCATGATTTGTTTTTCTTTCTTTTTAATTTCATATATTCTTTTAAGATAATGAGTAAAATGCGGGAAAGAGTTTGGAGAAGACTTCCCTTTTGCAGTCGTTGCTGCAAAACTATTTCTAGCCTTTGCATAATTTCGTTTTGGTTGCACTTGCTTCTTGCAAGGTTGCTTTTGGATTGCACCTGTTTCCCTATTTTTTTTAAACAAAGAATAATTTGTCAGTTTGAAACGGTGGTTGGTTTTGTGGCCTTGATTGTTTCAGTCACTTGGTCTAGGTCCTTTCAGTTGCAATTGGTTGTTTTCTGAATATCGATTACATTTATAACCTCAGAGAGCCTCTGGCTTTTTCGGACTTTACCATGATGGTTAGTCACGTGGGACTTAACCTTTTCAACTTTTATTTTTCCCTTGTAGGCATTTAACTTTGAATTTCCTCTTTCAACAATTTTTGATTTTGAAACATCCGCCAACATGGCTAGTTGGAGTCAACTTGATGCCCTTGCCGAGATTGGGTGCCTTTTCTTTTGCATATTAGCTTGTATCAAGTAAAAACCCTGTAAATCATTCCTGCCTTCCCTTATTTGTCTTAGTTTCAGAACAGAGTTAAACCAAAAAGGATTCAAAGAAAAGCAAACAATGGAATGGACAAATGAATTTAGACAAGAGGTATCCCTTTCGGGGAAAAGAAAGAAGGACTTATCTGGAGTGTATACAGACTTCAATGAAAATGACATGCCTCTTGGACTAGATGCCTGATCTGTGTAAACCGTCCAACTCTCATAAATTCATCACAACTCTTGCTTTGAGACTGAGAAACTTTGCCCAGGACTGTGTCGATGCCAGTGACTGTGAGGATCCTCTTTTCGATCAGTGGCGCCCTTTGCGGGTTTTCACCAGCTGGCCTCTCTCATTTTTCTTCTCACCATCGCCTTATAGTGCTCTTTGTGAGTTTTCACTAACAAGACTCTCTCATTTTCGAATTTCTCTGCTTACCATCGCCTTATGGTGCCCGTGAGGTTTTCACCAATAAGACTCTCTCATTTTATTTCTCTCATTTTGTTGTATGAGATCCGAGTAACTGTATCCTCCCATTTTGAATCTCTTTGCCGATTGATCGAAAGGACTTAAAAAGGATTTGGGTAAAAAGGATTTGGATTGAATTACAACTTTAGAACTTTTCAGACAAAACCATCGCCAAACCATTATAACATCTGCCCCAGTTTTACTTTTGAGAGAATTTGGGTTTTTGTTTTGGTGTGACTGAACCCCAGAGAGAGGCTGCCTACGTATCCTTTTGGAATCAAGTCAAACGTAGTTCAAGGACGAGAACTTTATTTTTGATTCTCTTTTGTTTTGGTCTTCTTTTCTGTTTTGGTTTCTTCTCTTTCTTTTTCCTTTCCTTTTTTTCATTTTTCATTTCATTTTCTTTGTCTCTCGTTTTTATTTTTATTTTTTTGCAATAACGTTTTCAGGTTTCAAAGAGGGTAATCAAAGAAAAGGTAACCGGCTCAAAAGGCTTGCAAAGGGTTTATAGTATTTGGGTATCAAGAATTAAACCCTTCGTCATCCCAATCAAAGAGCATTAACGTTGCGTAAAAGGGTCAAACATAATACCTTTTGACCGCGTCTGCATGACAGTTTTCTCGGGGTTATTTCCTTTGATTCTTCCCAGGTATAATACTCCCTTTTGTAGTACTCTCGTTACAATGTATGGACCTTTCAAATTTAGAGCCAATTTTTCTTTAGCTTCTTCATGAGGTGGGAGGATACGTCTTAGAATTAGTTATCCTTTTGCAAATATTTTGGGTCACACTTTCTTGTTGTAGATACGGGCTATTCTTTGTTGGTACAACTGCCTGTGGCAAATTGTGGCCAGTCATTTTTTATTAATTAATGTCAATTGTTCCAATCGGTTCGTGACCCAATCATTATCCTCAATCTCGGCTTCGACAATAACCCGGAGAGAGGGAATTTCAACTTCTGCAGGTTTCAATCGGGCTTGGCATAGGCGTATTCTCATACTGTTCTGATTTTTTGTTTTATTTCCTTAACCTCATTTTCATTGCATTCTGCTTCTTGATTCATTATTTCAAAGTCTGATAGAGTTTTATGATCTAGTCATGAAGTCCGCAAGCATGTCATGTTATTAAAATCTGCATGAATCAAAACTGAAAAAAGAAAAAGGAAAGTGACAAGATTAAAAAAAATAGACATTCCTAGACAATGAAAATATTAATTTCATTTGACTTTTTTATTCTCTTTTTTTTGCTTTTTTTTTTTGAATTTTGAAGTTAAGAAGGGTTTACATCGAAAAGTAAGACAATAAAGTAAAACATCCGGATCACATTCTGAGATAATCCGGACGCAGAAAGGATAGCAAGACTGGCTACCGAGACTCCCGTCTGATGGGGAACTTTCAGGCTTGGCGACCGTTTTTTAGCTTTTCTTCTGTCTCGGCAATGGATGCAATGGCCTTCCGTGCCGGATCAAATTCTTCATCTTCATAAATCATTCCGACTAATGGTACATTGGTGTGAGTAGGCAGATGATTGTTCATCATATTGGGGTCATTTTCTTCCACTGCTCTTTTGAGAGTCCAACAATCTTCAGTATCATATCCCACTGCTCCGGAGTGGTATTTACATCTAGCATCAGCTCGGTGCAAGGGGGACTCGGGGTTTGTCCTATTCAGGGCTAACGGCTGCAGTAGACCTAGCCTGACTAGCTTTTAGAATACGCTCGAGAATGATTCACCAACAGGGGTGAACTTATTCCATCTCGGGAGACTCTTTTTTTTTTTTTGAATTTTTCTTCATATCTTGATTTTTTTTCTTTCTCTTTTTTTTTCTCTGTTATTTTTTTGTCACTCTTTTCTTTCTTTTTCACTCAATTTGTTTATGGCTATGATCGAATCCGATGGGGATTGCCTGCGTATCATGACGCCGCATGAATTAGATCTCGCATAGTTCGGGAAGATTAGGAATAAAGTAAATAAACTAACTCTTTTTTTTTTCTTCTGGATTTTGAATATTTTTATTTATTTATTTATTTTCGAAAGACTTATAACGAAGAAAGAATTATTTTTTGATTTCGATTTCTTTGTTTTTTTTGAGAATTTTTGAAAAGAAAGAAAATATTATTTTGGAGTTTTTTAAAAATGTTTTGGGAGAAAGACTTCTAAAAACAAAGGTAGAAAATATTTTTGAATTTTGAATTGATTTGTTTCTTTTTTCAAATGAAAGACTTCTATAAAGTTTTTTTTTTTTGGTTTTAAAATTTTTTTATTTGGGATTTTCTAAGTAAAAACTTCTAAAGAATGAATTAAGAAAAAATATTTTTGGATTTTGATTTTTTTGTTTTAAATTTTCCAAAGAAAAACTTCTATAAAAGAAGGAAACAATTTGGTTTTTATGTGTCAAAGAAAAACTTATAAAGAAGGAATTAAAGGAAAATAGTTTTGAATTTTTGAAAATTGGGGCCGGAACCGATGAGGTTTGCCTACGTATCTCATATCCGGTTAGAATCAGACCCGCGTAGTTCGGTCAAATCGGGAATATTTTTGAATTTTGTTTTTTGAAAATTGGGGACGGAACAGATGAGGTTTGCCTACGTATCTCACATTCGGTGAGAATCAGACCCGCGTAGTTCGATCAGGTTTGACGGGACAGGGGAAGAAGCATGACTTTTGAAAATATTGGCTTATTTTCTCTCTTTTGTTTTCAAACTTTTGGGAGAGTTTCAGAATTTTTTAAATACCTACCTTTCACTCTTGTTTTTTGTTTTTAAATTTATTTTCTTTCCCTATTCTAGAAATCGGTCAACATGCAAACCGAAACAAATATATGCACAAATAGCACGTAAAATGCATCAAGATGGTCCAATATATTGGGTACACCTGTACTAGACGGACCCAACCCCTATGTTGATTCCCCAAAGTCAAATGCACGTGATGCAAATAAACGTTCCTACTAGGGATCCGGCATGAGGCTATGTTATTCTAGGTTTAGATCCTAGGTATATTGTTCTAGACCTGGCTTACCCGAGCAGACAACTCGAGCCGAGGGGGGCAGCGTACCGGGAATATAGAAGCTTCACCGGCTTTGCAAATTGTCCGAACCTCATTCTAAAATTAGGGTATGACTCTAACAGAAAAGAAGCCACGCGAAGCGCACGCTTCCCAAAAGATTTAGAAGACTCAGAGAGAAGAGGGTTTCGTAACAGTTTATATACAGTTCAAGCAATATCAAAGCGGTAAAAAGCGGTATTTAGCACATTAGGCTCAAACACGTAAAAATCAGATAATAAATAAAAGCCAAGTATAACAGCTATTCTAAGCTCGAATTCTGAACCCTCAACCAGAGATTCTGGGTTCTTATTCCCCAGCAGAGTCGCCAGAGCTGTCACACCTCCTTTTTCCAGAGGGGATAGGGGAGTTTTTCCAATTAAAGTGACATTAATCGAAATGAGATTATTTATTTAATTCAGAGTCACCACTTGGAATAATTTATGGTGTCCCAAGTCACTGGTTTATTTTAGAATCCCAAATTGAGGAAATTTGACTCTTATTTTTGGTCCGCGAACACAGAAGACCGGGTAAGGAATTCTGTTAACCTGGGAGAAGAGGTGAGGCACTCCCGAGTTCCGTGATTTTAGTACGGTCGCTTAACAATTAATACTTGGCGTAATTATCTGATTTATTACATGTTCTAAACCTACTGTGCATTTTTGTCTTTTACTGCCTTTTAATATTTATGAAATTTATTTGAACAAGTCACGATATCGCACACTTGTTGTTTTGGTACACATTGTAAAACTGCGCCACGTTAAACGCACCCGCGATTTACAACATGTTTATTTTTATTATTATTTAAAGTTATGGTCAAGTCGCATGAAACGCGCACTTGAATTGGGGTTTACGTATCCTGACTATGCCACAGGAACCGTACCCATAGTCACGATGATTTATTATTAATCGCGCCTAAATCAAGCTACGGTGTTCGAATATTATTCAATTACTAATTTTAATATTATTGTAAGGTCATGCGGTATGTATATTGTTATGGAGGAAATGAAGTAAATTAATTATGGAAAAAGTTGGCTAGCTTGTGAATGTTTATTTGTTTTTGGTCATGTGCAACAATTAGCCCATAAATACGCTAGGGAAGTCCAATTAAAGTCTTACACCAATCATGGCCCAACCTAATCTCTTATAATTTTACTGTTAACCAATATTTGAAATTAGACTAAATTTATGGCAGGAATAGATAGATACAGGCAGGACCAACTTAGTAACTAAGATAGGAGATCAAAATGAAACTAAAGCATGCTAAAATGGAAAGCTATTACTTCATTGAATAAACAAGAAAAGTAACGAATTAATACATATTCATCAATAAAATTAACCATATGAACTACTAAAAAGGACAATAAATTAATCTTAACAAATATTCAACATGAGAACAAATTAATCTTAGCACACTCAGATGCGAACTCGATCATATCATACTCAAAGTTAAATTAAAACTGAGTGACCCAAAATATTAATGAGAAAAAAAATTAGAAAGAGAAGTGAACCTTTGTATTGATGATTGTGGATATAAATTACAACCACTAAATGATCGGATAGTTCTCAACTGGACCCTTCGGACCACGGAAATCTCGAGCGGCAAATCTCAACTTGCAACCTCAATCGACCTTGCAGAACTGACGATTTAGTGGCTATTTTTGGAGTTCTTTTTTAGGGGGGGTTAATGATGGCTTAAAAGTGGTTAAGGGCTGGTGGTTTTGGGGTGGTGAAGCTGTTGAATTGTTCGAAATAAAGCCGAAGAAAGAATGACACGAGTAGAAATTTCCTTATCCTAGAAGAAGAAAATAAATTTTTCTCAATTTCTTCCTCCCTATTTTTTCCTTTCTCTCTCTCTCTCTCTCTCTATTATATATATAAGTGTAACAAACCTAAAAAATATATATTAAATTCTAAAAATATTTACATAGTAGAAGGTGATAAAAATTCAAACATAGTCAAAAATTAGGTGCTCACACAACCCACTCTTGTCGAGAGAGGAAAAACATAAATAGCATATTTCATGCTTCAATGGTAGTATATACCATAAATACCTATTTTGCTATAAAATATAAAAGGTCGCTATAGAAAATAATATTTTAAAATAATTTTGATTTATAATAAATAGGGTATATACCTTTGATATAGGAGATAACATTTCCATTCATCAACGACCAAATATGGACTTTCCAAACCACATGGTAAGTTGATGTCCTATTCAAAATTAAAATACTAATCGCCTAATTATAAGCTAAGTCGATGATCATTCTACTTTAAAGTGAGACAATAATTACTTATTTTATCTTGTACAATTATGTCACGACCCAATTTTTACCCTCTATTTGGTATCGTGATGGCACTTAGTCTTAGGGACTAGGTAAGCCTAACATTAATTGAAACAATATTATTTAATTAACATATAACATAATAAATAGAAATCTATTACAATTCTCAAAACCGGTAGTACAAGTCATAAGCTCTACATAGTGTTTGCTAGAAAACTTTTAAATACAACTGTCCAGAAATAAGAATAAACAGTGCAAAACAAAAACTTGAAGGTGACTCCGAAACCTGCGAACGCAGCGACAAGTTTACCTTGAGTCTCCGCAGCGACAGTCCACACAGCTAGCTAATGAACAAATACTTGTGTCTGCACAAAAACAAAAATTGTGCAGAAGAGTAGAATGAGCATACCACGGCGGTGCCCAGTAAGTATCAAGACTAACCTCGGTGAAGTAATGACGAGGACTAGTCAAGTCACCCACTGGTCTAATAAACTGAGCAAGCATAAGTATAGGGATGACAGAACATGACATCTATCTAAGGACCCCACGATATGGCTAACGACATAGCAACTACCATAAGGAAGGAAAAAAACAGAAAGTGACAGCGGAACACCAGAATAAGACACAGAAGAATGAACGAAAGCACAACCCAAATTAAAAAAAAAATCACAATACAGTAAAGGCAAGTAGTAACTCAGCAGCTGCAATAGTTTTCACATCAGGTCTCAGCCAACAACCCCAATAAATTAGTCAAATCCTTCAAGTGTAAACTTTCACCCGTAAGTTTTTAAATTGAGGTCTTAACATATAATCCTTTACAATAAGAAATTATTTTTGAAATATACTTCCTTCAAATAAATATCTTTCAAACATAGTTCTTTCAAGATAAAACCTTTCAAATATAAACTTTTCAAATAATTAGCCTTCAAACATAGTTCTTTCAAGATAAATACTTTTCAAGTATACCCCTTTCAAATAAATATCTTCAAACATAGTTCCTTCAAGATAAATACTTTTCAAGTAATATCATTCGAATATAAGTCACCCTGTGACTCCTAAGCATGGAATATTAGCAGCTCCGAACACAGATATAACCACAGAAAAAATCTATCGGTATACCATCCCGTAGGTCCCGAATTAATTATGCAGTATCG
>AWOL01S0004729.1:0-10608 GCA_000715115.1 Nicotiana otophora | reverse complement strand
AGTGCTGGGGGATCTCCCGGAATACGTCTGTAGTCCCAATTTAAATATGCAGCGCAAACAACAGAGATAACAACTATAACACGACAGAAACCTCGTACATCACCACAACGAGTACAGAAGCAACAATGACAGAAATGCAAAGTATGACGAGCAAATCAACTCAAGAGTTTAAATCACAAGAACGGTAGAACTCATTCACAACGAATAACTACAGTAAAGAATGCTATGCACAAGGAGAACAACTTAACAAAGGAAAACAAAACAGAAATGTAGCTACGATTCCACAATATTCAAGTCAACAATAAGAAGCCAACACGAGTCAAATAGTTCCAAATAATGACAAGTCAACTAAGATATAGGTTATCTAAACTCGTTTTGAGGTTCAGCAATTATGAGGAATATTCAACAATTCAAGTAAGGATAAGCAGCGGAAGATAATCATAACTCCAATTAAGACTAAACAATTATAGGATGAGAAAATAATAATCTCAATTAAAGATAAGCAGTTATGAAAAATATAGCACGACGATAGAAGAGGTAAAGTCTTTGGTTAAGTCGAATAAGGGTCAAATAGACAATAAGAGTGAATCCTAAAGCAATTATCTCTAATCAAAGCATGTAGAGGTGAAACTAGTAAATAGGAATTCAAACGTATCAAAAACAGCATCATACACGGTTAATATAAGGACATAAGAACCCTAAAAGGCCAACGTTTCACAAATAAGTCTGAGCACCAACTCGTCACCTCGCGTACACAGACTACAATCAACATAGATGACTCAAATCCTAAGGGGTAGTTCCCCCACACAAGGTTAGGCAAGATACTTACCTCGAGTCAAGCTCAATCAATCCGTAAGAATGCCCTTTCCACGAATATCCGGCTCTGAATGGCCCAAATCTAACCAAAAGCAATTACATATCATAATTACAACAATAATAGACTCATCTAATTAACGAAATCAATATTTTAATGAAAATACTGAAATTAACTCAAAATTGCCCATGGGTACCACTTTTCGGAATCGGGTCAAAGTCATAAAATACGAAAGCTCATTCACTCACGAGTCTAACCATATTAAATTTACTAAAATCTGACACCAAAAACTTGATCAAAATACCTAAAATTCGGCCTAAGAACTTTTCTAATACTTTCACCCCAAATCTGAAATTAAACGATAAATTCGAGCATAGATTAGTGGAATATAACCATAAGGGAGTTAAGAATCATTACCCAAAAACTTCCTCCGAAAATCTCTCCAAATTCTGCCTTCTACCGAGCTCTCAATCAAATTTGTGAAGTGAACTTCAAACCCTCGAATCTGCCCATTTTCTGCCCAGTTATTCCACATCTGCAGACCTTGGTCGCACCTGCGAAATTTCCTTCGTAGGTGCGAAAACGACTTAAGAGGGCTAGGTCTGCTTTTGCGGAAAAAAGGTTGCACCTGCGAATGCGTGCCTTCGGACTATTGTCCGCTTCTACGATCTCCTCTGCGCCTGCGTGTCCTTTAGCGCATCTGCGGGCATCGCAGATGCGGCATTTCCCTTCGCACCTGCGACCCCTGACCACACATCCCAAATCCACTTATGTGCTTGCCTCTCCGCACGTGCGATCACGCACCTGCGGTCTCTCCACCGCAGGTGCGAAAATGACAGATGCCTGAAGACTTCAGCAACAATACAAATCCAACTTTTGATCCATTAAGCACTCGAAACTCACCCGAGCCCCCCGGGTCCTCAACCAAACATACCAACCAATCCTAAAACACCATACGAACTTAGTCGAGCCCTCAAATCACATCAACTAACGCTAAAATTACGAATCACCTTCCAATTCAAACTTAAAGAACTTGAAACTTCAAATTCCTACAACCGATGCCGAAACCTATCAAACCATGTCCGAATGACCTCAAATTTTCACACAGGTCACAAATGACACTACGAACCTACAACCACTTTCGGAAATCCATTCCGAGCTAGATATCAAAATTTCCACTATCGACCGAAATTGCCGAAAATTTAACTTTCGCCAATTCAAGCCTAAATCTACTAGAGACCTCCAAAACACATTCCGGATGCGCTCCTAAGCTCAAAATCACTCAACGAAGCTAACGGAGTCGACTAAATTCTATTCCGGATCCGTCTTCACACAGTTCTGACTACGGTCCAAATTCTAAGACTTAAACTCTCATTTAGGGACTAAGTATCCCAAATCACTTCGAAAACCCCGATAATTGAATTCAACCACGCACGTAAGTCAAGGCACATAATACGAAGCTGCTCAGGGCCTTATGCCGCCAGACGGGATTTAAATTCTCAAAACGACCGGCCGGGTCGTTACATCCTTCCCCTCTTAAACAAACGTTTGTCCTCGAACGTGCTAAGAATCACCTCAAAGTCTTCAATCACTGAAAGCACATATTCAACATACACCCGCGGGGGACCCCACGTCACCCCAATCCACATAAGCCTAACGAAACTATCCCAACTGTAATTTATCCTTTCTATCAACACCGATAAGCCTTAGAGTCAAAATTCTCACCTTTCATTTGTCTTCGAAAGACTCGATTCTAAATCCATAACCGATATCAGTCTCAACCAGTTGTAACAACTCATGCCTACACCTACAAGGTACGACCACATAACAAGACACACCATACATAGGCCCATAATCATAGTTTTTATCATAATAGTTGCCCGTAATCAAAACCATCACCAACAATTAGCCTCATTTCCGTTAGAACCCTCTTCAAACCTCTACAACATTGACAAAGATGCAAGAAACACGAAGACCTCTTAACTATACACCCGAATCAAANAGTTGCCCGTAATCAAAACCATCACCGACAATTAGCCTCATATCTGTTAGAACCTTGTTCAAACCTCCACAACACTGACAACGATGCAAGAAATATGAAGACTTCTTAACTATACACCCGAATCAACAAGTCACAACTAACACCACCGGGCACACACCCCGCAAGCTAAAACTCAAGAAGCACCGAACGAAATTGACTGAATATGAAAAGAGAAATACATAAGGAAACTACCAAACAAGCCCGACAGGCACAACTCTCTATCAATACTAACCTACAAAACGATATAACAAGGAAAGAATTAAAGCATATGAACAATCATAAGGGTCCCATTCTGATATAACTTCCACTGCGGTACTCAGCCCGGTTCAAACATATCAAATCACATGGAATCGTGAGGGTCTCACCCTCAACTCTGAATCACAAGTCGAATACACATCATACCAATGGAAATCTTCCACTAATTCAATTCTTCCAATAAAATAACAACACTTACTAAACCCTCACCCCAGTAGAGTATCAAATCACAAATCATAACCAATTTACTTAGGAATCATATCAAACTTGCCATAATGGGCAACATGAATTCACTTCTAGTCTCAAAACTTTCGATAATAAATAGAAACAAACGATAGACACGGGATACCACTCATAGAGTCTCCCAACAGGGGTAAATACCTAAACATAATACTAAGTCACGAACTCACCCATAGGTAGGACAACAAATAGGGGAACTCGCCCCGATAAGCAAAATCGAATCAAAATACGAATGGTGCTCCTCTATAACAAATCAAAAGAACAATTGTATGACATCATCTAGCATAGTGGCCTCAAGCCTATTATATGAAACACATCAACGGGATGGGCCTTCCCCTCTTGGGCACCCTCTACTCGCCTGAATACTCCGCTGTGACACACCTGTCCGGAGTCCAGGATAATCTCTCACCCTGTGACTGGTATCTCCACACTCGAAGCAACCTCCCTGCTGACGTGGTTGTGGGAACTATGCGGTATGGGTACTTTGAGACCCATGAGCACCTGACACAATGTGCGAAGCCTGAAGTGCAAACCGAACTGGATGACCCACAAAACCTTTACCATGTCGTACCCTGCCTCCAAAATCAGGACCAGTAGATCTCTCCGGTCTACGAGGCCTCCTCACCTCCTTGTCCTCTCTCTCCTGATCTCACATGTACTCTCTCTCATGGCCCCGCATGTCCTCTACACGGCGAGTGATCCCTACCATCTGCTGAAATGAAACATTTGACTCTAACTCCCAAGCCATACTGAACCAAATATCATGCCTGAGTCCCTCAATGAATCTACGGACACACTCTCTAACTGTGGCGACTAAAGCAGGTGCATGCCTGGCCAAATCACTGAATCTCATGGAATACTCTGACACTGACATAGTGCCCTGGTGTAACTACTCAAACTCCGCGCACTATGCATCTCAACGGTACTGAGGTACAAACTCTCCCAAGAACATCTCTGAAAACTGAACCCATGTAAGTGAAGCTAACTCGGCTGGGCTACCCATCTCATATGCTCGCCACCATTGATAAGCCGTTCCCTTAAGCTGGAACGTAGTAAAAGCAACCCCACTCATCTCAACAATATCCATAGTGCGAAGGATGTTATGGCACTCCTTCAGAAAACCATGTGCACTCTCTAAAGCCAAACTACTGAATGTAGGAGGGTTATATATCTTGAACCTTGCAAATCTAAGCTGCCCTTCCTCGGATGTTACTACTCTGACCATAAGCTAAACTAGAACCACGACCTGTGTTACCATGACACCTGGAACCTGGCCAACGTGAACTCGTTGCTCTGGGAGTGTGGGCGGCGGGAGTCTGGGCTCCTTCCCCAGTCTGTGAAGTAACTGGTGAAACCGAAATATCCCCGCCTGAGCCAATATACCAAACATGTTTAGGAACTGTACTAAAGTCTCATGAAGTTCGGGGGTAATAGCAGGCGCCTCCGATACTTGCCCCCAACTGGAACTACTGGCGGCTCCCCAACTACTTCTCTGGTAGGTACCCTAGCTGCGGCACGTGCTCCTCATCGGCCTCTGCCTCTGACCATAGAGGCATCTACTCCGGGGGTAACATCATCAGGAACCGCAACTCGTGTCCTCACCATTTGTGAGAGAATGGAATGGTAAATTTCAAAATTCAAGATCAATGAACTCGCACGATAGGAATGAAGGATGTGAAATTGTATTAATAGTTCTGTAGCATCTCGAAGATAAGTACAGACGTCTCTGTACCGATCCACAAGGCTCTACTAAACTCGCTTATGACTCGTAGCACCTATGAACATAGGGCTCTGATACCAACTTGTCACGACCCAATTGTTTCCCTCCGTTTGGTATCGTGATGGCACCTAGTCTTAGGGACTAGGTAAGCCTAACATTAATTGAAACAACATTATTTAATTAACATCTAACATAATAAATAGAAATCTCTTACAATTCTTAAAATCGGTAGTACAAGTCATAAGCTCTACATAGTGTTTGCTAGAAAACTTTTAAATACAACTGTCCAGAAATAAGAATAAACAGTACAAAATGAAAACTTGAAGGTGACTCCGAAACCTGCGAACGCAGCGACAGATTTACCTTGAGTCTCCGCAGCGACAGTCCACACAGCTAGCTAACGAACAAATACTTGTGTCTGTACAAAAACAAAAATTGTGCAGAAGAGTAGCATGAGCATACCACAGCGGTGCCCAGTAAGTATCAAGACTAACCTCGGTGAAATAGTGACGAGGACTAGTCAAGTCACCCACTGATCTAATAAACTGAACAAGCATAAGTATAGGGATGACAGAATATGGCATCTATCTAAGGACCCCACGATATGGCTAACGACATAGCAACTACAATAAGGAAGGAAAAAACAGGAAGTGACAACGGAACAGCAGAATAAGACACAGAAGAATGAACGAAAACACAACCCAAATTAAAAAAAAATCACAATACAGTAAAGGCAAGTAGTAACTCAGCAGCTGCAATAGTTTTCACATAAGGTCTCAGCCAACAACCCCAATAAATTAGTCAAATCCTTCAAGTGAAAATTTTCACCCGTAAGTTTTTAAATTGAGGTCTTTAGAATATAATCCTTTCCAATAAGAAATTATTTTTGAAATATAATTCCTTCAAATAAATATCTTTCAAACATAGTTCTTTCAAGATAAAACCTTTCAAATATAAACTTTTCAAATAATTAGCCTTCAAACATAGTTCTTTCAAGATAAATACTATTTAAGTATAACCCTTTAAAATAAATATCACTCCTAAGCATGGAAGATTAGCAGCTCCGAACACAGATATAACCATAGGGGAAATCTACTAGGATACCGTCCGTAGTCCCAAAATAAATATGCAGTGCTGGGGGATCTCCCGAAATAGGTCTGTAGTCCCAAACTAAATATGCAGTGCTGGGGATATCATGGAATACGTCCGTAGTTCCAAAGTAAATATACAAGACAGGGGGATCTCCCGGAATACGTCCGTAGTCCCAAAGTAAATATGCGGTGCTGAGGGATCTCCCGGAATACGTCCGTAGTCTCAAAGTAAATATGCAAGACAGGGGGATCTCCCGGAATGCGTCTGTAGTCCCAATTTAAATATGTAGTGCTGGGGGATCTCCCGGAATACGTCCGTAGTCTCAAAGTAAATATGCAAGACAGGGGGATCTCCCGGAATGCGTCTGTAGTCCCAATTTAAATATGTAGTGCTGGGGGATCTCCCGGAATACGTCCGTAGTCCCAATTTAAATATGCAGCGCAAACAACAGAGATAACAACTATAACAAGGCAGAAACCTCGTACATAACCACAACGAGTACAAAAGCAACAATGATAGAAATGCAAAATACGACGAGCAAATTAACTCAAGAATTTAAATCACAAGATCGGTAGAACTCATTCACAAGGAATAACCACAGTAAAGAATGCTGAGCACAAGGAGAACAACTTAACAAAGGAAAACTAAACAAAAATGTAGCAACGATTCCACAATATTCAAGTCAACAATAAGAAGCCAACACGAGTCAAATAGTTCCAAATAATGGCAAGTCAACTAAGATATAGGTTATCTAAACTCGTTTTGAGGTTCAGCAATTACGAGGAATATTCAACAATTCAAGTAAGGATAAGCAGCGGAAGATAATCATAACTCCAATTAAGACTAAACAATTATAGGATGAGAAAATAATGATTTCAATTAAAGATAAGTAGTTATGAAAAATATAGCACGGCGATAGAAGAGGTAAAGTCTTTGGTTAAGTCGAATAAGGGTCAAATAGACAATAAGAGTGAATCCTAAAGCAATTATCTCTAATCAAAGCATGTAGAAGTGAAATTAGTAAATAGAAATTCAAATGTATCAAAAAAAACATCATACACGGTGAATATAAGGACATAAGAACCCTAAAATGCCAAATTTTCACAAATAAGTCTGAGCACGCACTCGTCACCTCGCGTACACAGACTACAATCAACATAGATGACTCAAATCCTAAGGGGTAGTTCCCCCACACAAGGTTAGGCAAGATTCTTACCTCGAGTCAAGCTCAATCAATCCGTAAGAATGCCCTTTCCACGAATATCTGGCTCTGAATGGCCCAAATCTAGCCAAAAGCAATTACATATCATAATTACAACAATAATAGACTCATCTAATTAATGAAATTAATATTTTAATGAAAATACCGAAATTAACTCAAAATTGCCGGTGGGGCCCACTTTTCGAAATCTGGTCAAAGTCATATAATACGAAAGCTCATTCACTCACGAGTCTAACCATATAAAATTTACTAAAATCTGACACCAAAAACTTGATCAAAATCCCTAAAATTCGGCCTAAGAACTTTTCTCAAACTTTCACCCCAAATCCGAATTTAAACGATGAATTCGAGCATAGATTAGTGGAATATAACGATAAGGTAGTTAAGAATCATTACCCAAAAACTTCCTCCAAAACTCTCTCCAAATTCTGCATTCTACCGAGCTCTCAATCAAATTTGTGAAGTGAACTTCAAACCCTCGAATCTGCCCATTTTCTGCCCAGTTATTTCGCATCTGCAGACATTAGTCGCACCTGCGCCGCCACACCTGCGGAATTTCCTTCGCAGGTGTGGAAACGACTTAAGAGGGATGGGTTCGCTTCTGTGGAAAAAAGGGCCGCACCTGCGAATGCGCGCCTGCGGACTATTGTCCGCTTCTGCGATTTCCTACGCGCCTGCGTGTCCTTGAGCACATCTGCGGGCATTGCAGATGCGGCATTTCCCTTCGCACCTGCGACCCCTGACCACACATCCAAATCCACTTCTACGCTTGCCTCTCTGCACGTGTGATCACGCACCTACGGTCTCTCCACCGCAGGTGCGAAAATGACAGATGCCTGAAGACTTCAGAAACAACACAAATCCAACTTTTGATCCGTTAAGCACTCGAAATTCACCCGAGCCCCTCGGGTCCTCAACCAAACATACCAACCAATCCTAAAACACCATACGAACTTAGTCGAGCCCTCAAATCACATCAACTAACGCTAAAATCATGAATCACCTTCCAATTCAAACTTAAAGAACTTGAAACTTCACATTCCTACAACCGATGCCGAAACCTATCAAACCACGTCCGAATGACCTCAAATTTTGTACACAAGTCACAAATGACACTACGAACCTACATCCACTTTCGGAAATCCATTCCGAGCTCGATATCAAAATTTTCAACTAAAATTCTAACTTTCGCCAATTCAAGCCTAAATCTACTAGAGACCTCCAAAACACATTCCGGACACGCTCCTAAGCTCAAAATCATTCAACGGAGCTAACGGAGTCGACAGAATTCTATTCTGGATCCGTCTTCATACAATTCCGACTACGGTCCAAATTCTAAGATTTAAGCTCTCATTTAGGGACTAAGTGTCCCAAATCACTTCAAATCACCCGATAATTGAATTCAACCACGCACGCAAGTCAAGGTACATAATACGAAGCTGCTCAGGGCCTTATGCCGCCGGACGATATTTAAATTCTCAAAATGACCGACCGGGTCGTTACAAATTATGACTCAAATAACCCAGAATTGTGAGTATAAAAGTAAAAATATCTTTAGATATAAACCCTTAAACTCAAAAAGATAAATTCTCGAAAAGAATTGATAAATTGCAGAATAATGAAATTGGGTTGTGAAACATTTCTACTGTAGAAGATCCAACATAGCATCCACTGTTTTGTTTCGAATTACATATACATGTAATAGAGGAGGTAAAGCCCGTGTTGCGCACGGGCCCAATATTAAAAATCTA
Source organism: Nicotiana otophora (assembly GCA_000715115.1). Lineage (NCBI taxonomy): Eukaryota > Viridiplantae > Streptophyta > Magnoliopsida > Solanales > Solanaceae > Nicotiana > Nicotiana otophora. Next base: position 1,473 of record AWOL01S0004729.1, on the reverse strand, counting down.
AAATAGTTTTGAGGTGTTCGAACACTTTTAAATAATCTTTTCAAGTATTTAAGGGATAATTTATAAAATATTTAAGTATTTAACTGATTAAAATATGTATATTGGCCGAAGAATAAATAAATAAAATATATATTGCATGGATTAGTAATAGAAATTGTTCCAAGTGCATACAAGCACTGAACTTCACGAACAAAAGTGTAGATGGTATCCATAATTAAAGAAACTTAGTAATCATTATTCAGCTGTATTCACCAATAACTTCAAATAGCTTTTGAATTTTAAAATGGCTAATATCCAATTTAATATACATAAAGTAAGATGTGTAAGGTTTCAAAATAGGTTGTGCATTGATCTTTTTTGATGTATCAATTATTATTAGCTCGTTAATAAATCAACATAAAATTATTCCAATTTATTTCATACTTATGAATAACCAAGGAGCTTGAATTTTTCTTCATTGACATTTGATTAGTTAATAATATTAAATAAAATGATATTTTTTTAACAGAAGGAAAAATAATCATAAAATACAAATGATAAAAATATTAACCTTTGGACAGTAATACCATGTGTTCTAATTGGATCCCATGATATTAACCTCAATTTCTCTTGTCAAAAGGAATGCAAATTTCACAGAAGATATAAAAATATAATTAATTTACCACTAATATTTAAACTAAATTGGAGCTAGTGTTTTGTTTCTAAATGGGAATGGCTTGAGTAATGAATAATAAAAGTAACTTAGCGTTTTGATTTGAGATGGTGCAATATCATTTAAGAATTAGCCTTATGTAAATAATTTGTGGCTTGGTTATAATAGTTAACATTCTCCTTGTTCATATTTTAAAATCAAATAAGAAATTAAGAGAAACAATATTTACACACTTCTAAAACTATTAAAACAAAACATTGATTACAAATTTTTAAACATTATATATTTAGAAAAATATAGAACTTTTACTTTACATTTAGGAATGTAAATTGGTGGATTATTTATTTATTTTTTTTAAAAATTATTAACTTTAGTTTTCTCTACTATTTTTATTTGATATTTCATTTTTTATATTTTGAACTATCTTATAATACATCTTGCGATGTAATTATACGAAGCTCCTCTCATCCCCAAATACAATTTGATTGATAAAAAATATATAGTAACAAATAAATGATATTATTAAAGTACATAAATATTCAAAAGTTACATAAAATAAAACTATAAAACATAACTTGTAAGAGCTGAAAAATAGAGTATTGTACCACGTACATACAATAATAACATCACTGTTATGAATATATTATATTATGGATATTCATTTAGTACTCCGTTGTAAATAAGCTTCCTGAAGAAGCTTATCAATATGAGGCTCCGCCGTAAATATGTTTATCCATTTAGTACTCCATTGAAATAATCCTCCTGAAGAAACTTATCCTTTCAGTACTCCGTTATGGATAAATATTACCCATGGTAGAAGA
>AWOL01S0004728.1:59961-77126 GCA_000715115.1 Nicotiana otophora | reverse complement strand
GATTGTTGTTTCTATGGTTTTCCCTTTTATGTTGGCATTCTATTTTGAAAAAAGGATAGTTAGATTTACATAATAGTACTATTCCATATGTACTAACGTCCCTTTTGCCCGGGGCGCTGCATCTTCAATGGATGCAAGTGGTTCATCAGCGGACAGCATTGGTCCTCGTTAACAGTCACTCTCTATTCACTAGGTTTTGGTGAGCGCTAATCTATTCCGGGCCTGATGTCATTTGAGTTGTACATTGTCCTTTAAGGTATAGCCGCGACCTTGTTGCCGGCACTTCCATACTATTCTTATGTTTAGCTTAGAGGCTCTGTAGATAGGTTGTGGGTTGTGTTTGATATAGGGAATTGAACTATAAATGTTGGTGTTTGGAGTTGTATAAGATGATCATATGACTTCATATGGCTCAAACAAAGACGATCATGACACAACACATACAAGAACCCATCTAGGCACTAAAATATCCAACCTCACGAATCTATTAGCCAAAGATTGAACATCCAAAGCTATCGATCGCTCCCTAACTGGAATAAAAGCAAGACTCCCCATGCTCTCAGCCTTCCTACTCAAAGTATAAGCCACCAAATTAGCCTTTCAGGGATGATAAAGAATGGTGATATCACAGTCCTTTAGTAGCTATAACCACCTCTGTTGTGTCAGGTTCAGATCCTTTTTGTTTGAATAAGTGTTATAGTCTCATGTGATCCGTGAACACCTCAAATGTCACCCCATAGAGATAGTTCCTCCAATTCATAAGCGCGTGAATAATGGATGCTAATTCAAAATCGTACATCGAGTAGTTATTCTCATAAGGCTTCAACTCACAATATATTGCTTAAGAACCCGATGCTGAAGGTAAAACCAAAATTGGAGCTGTAGTCAGAGTAGTCTTGAAATTCTAAAAATCTCTCCTCACTTTCGTCTCACTGTATGAATGGGGCCCCACAAAATAACGATAATACCTAGCAAAACCTAGAAAAATCCGGAGTAGTAGAATGTCGGGGCCAACTCTAAACTGCCTTAATCTTTTTCATATCCACCTTAATCCCCTCACTAGACACCACATGACCCAATAACGCCACCCAATATAGCAAAAACTCGAACTTGTATAATTTGGAATATAGCTAATTCTCCCTCAAAATCTGGAGTATGATCCTTAAGCGCTACTCATGCTCCTCTCGGATGCGTGAATACAACAGTATATCATCAATAAATACAATGATGAAGAAATCGCGATACCATTGTAACACTCTTTACATCGAGTGCATAAAAGTTGTTGGGGCATTGGTCAGCCCGAAATACATCACAGATGACTCATAGTGACTATTGCAGGTCTTGGAATTCGTATACGATATATCTGATGCCCAGATCCTCAACTGATGGTACCCCGATCTCAAATCAATCTTTAAGAATACCCTAGCACTATGAAATTGATCAAATAAATCATCAACACGTGGTGGTAGGTACTTGTTCTTAACCATAACCTTGTTCCGCCACCTGTAGTCAATACACATCCTCAGAGAGCCATCTTTCTTCTTCATAAATAGAACTAGGCCACCCCAGGGTGAGACACTCAGTTTGATGAAATCCTTATCGAGTTTATTCTCTTGAAGTTGTTCCTTCTACTCATTCAACTCCACTAGTGTCATGCGATAAGGTGTAATAAAGATGGGCTGAGTGCCCAGCACTAGGTCAATACAAAAATCAATATCCCTTTCGGGTGGCATGTCCAGTAGGTCTACTAGAAATATATCTGGAAACTCTCTCACTACCAGAACTGACTCAACGGTAAGAGTATCAGCACTAACATCCCTCGCAAAGGCTAAGTAGTCCAAGCACCCCTTTTTAACCATCTGTTGTGCCTTTAGAAACGATACTACACTACTAGGTACATGACCCAATGCACCTCTCAACTCCATCCTCGGCAACCCCGGCATAGCTAACATCACGATATTACCGTGATAATAAATAATAGTGTGATTTGGTGACATCAATCCATACCTAAAATTACATCAAAATCTACCATATTGAGTAACAAAAGATCAACCCTAGTCTTATAACCTGATAGTGACCAAACAAAAGCGATATGTACGGTCTACCACAATAGAAACCCCAACAGGCATAGACACATAAATAAGTGTACTCAAAAAATCACGAGACACTCAAAATATCAAGCAAAATAGGATGACACATATAAATAAGTGGAACTCGGATCACCCCTTCGATGTCTGAGACAATCCCTCACCATATTCCTTGTATAACGATACTCGAAACAACTCCTTTACGAGCATTGTTGCAGGTACTGAGTCTGCCTCGGATGAATAAAATAAACGTTGTAGGAACCCGGTGAAGAAGCTGCACTAGGGGATGGCTGTCCAAAATTAGTACCTTGAGGTCCATTACTAGCTGGAGCACTACATGTAACCTGAAGTGCCGACTGATCTGGTCGATTGATAAATCCTCTTCAATGACAATTTGTAGCTTAACAATGGGAACCGCTAAATCCTCCAAAATCCCGAGGCCTTTTGTCCTCTCTATCTTCACACTTCTACCCATTAATACGCTTCAACCTCCTACCAATCTCTAGAACATGGTGGAATAGTGTCCTAGTCTCTAGCTCCCGTTCCATCCCAAATCTGAGGCTATAATCGAGTCTCTCAATAAATCTACAGACGCTCTCTCTAACAGTGGAAACAAAAGCATGTGCATGAAGAGATAACTCGGTAAACCTCATAGCATACTCGGTCACGGTCATAGTCCCCTGGTGAAACTGCTCGAACTCGGTGCGCAATGCATACCTGAGTGTTTCTAGAATGAAGTCCCTCAAAACGAGATAAATGAACTGAGCCCAAGTAAGTGGTGTGACAACAATGGCCTACTGTCCTCATAAGTTTGCCACCATCAATATAACGGCCCCGTCAGCTGGAAAGTAGTAAAGTCGACCCCGATCAACTCCACTATGCCATAGTGTATAGAATACAGTAACACTAGTCTAACAAACTCTATACATCCTCAGAAGTCCCATTGCTTCAATGAGGAGGATTATACTTCTAAAGCATCTCTAACCTCTTCTGCTCCTCCTCTGACACAACTGGCCTGACCTTGGGTTGAACCGCAACCAAGGGCAGATCGTTATAACAATCGGAGCCAGTTCAACATGAGCCCACTATTTTGTTGTATGGGGGCAGGAATTTGAGCTCCTCCCCTATCTTGAGAAGTAGCTAGTGTAATCGGGATCAACCTCGCCTAAACCAAAGTATAAAATTGTAAGGCCCCGTAAAGGTTTACCAAGAATTTAAGTTTTTATGGTGCCAAGGTAAGCTAATGTGCCACAAATGGGATTTTTAGATTGTACAATACATCGTGGAGTTTGTAGAACAATTTGTAAAAACGACAATAATGTGGTCAATTATGCTATAGCAGATCTATTCCGCTGACTAAATAATCACCACAGAATGAATCAGAAGCAATTAAAATTTGAAACCCATTTTGTGGCCATTCAGCTGGCCGCATAACTATTATGCTATCGTGAAATTGCATGGCGGAGTTGACCAGACCCAACGAAGAATTTGAAAACCCTTTTGTGGCCATTCTGCTCGCTGCATAACCATTCTGCTACCCCAAAATGGCATCGCGGAATTGACATACCATTTTGTGGCCATTCTGCTGGCCACGTATCTGTTCTGCTACCATGGAATTGCACCACATAATTGACCTCGGGTATTATTTTTGAAAGTTTTCTTACCCGACCCCATTTTGATTAGTAGCTTTTGGGGCTAAAGTTGAAGCAAATATCTATTGTTTTAGAGAGAACTGATAGTATCTTAGAGAGAGAGAGGGAGAAGACCTAGTCATTCTAATCATCAATCATTGCCCCAATCTTGAAGATTCAATGGAAGCCACTTACTGGACCACCATCTACCCAGGTAATACCTTGTTCTAAAACCTTCATGAAATTGTTATGGTTTAATTAGGTTATGGAATCGAAGATAGGCCATGCATGTAATATTAAGTGGTAGTATCTGGGGTTGTTGAACTATTTGGGGTAGTTTATTGTTGAAATTGGTTGAGTGGGGATGGGATTACCATTGTAGATTAGTAGTCAATTTTGCATAATAGGTGTTTGAACAAATTCCCAAGAGACTTTTGTCATGAGAATCCTTCTATTTATTATACGATTTTAGCTATCTTCCTATAGATTTATATTTCTAGAGGTGTTAGGACGTTGTAGTAACTTAAGAAAAGCTCGAGAAAGGTATGTTGGCTAAAACTTCTCTCTTAGAATTAAATTCCATGATATTTCCGTAAATTTCAAGTATTGCTGGCCTAGGTTTCTAATTCCTATGTTTCGAGGTGTTGCTAATAAATTCAATTATCCCAAGTAATCAATGTGTTGAAAGATGTGTGTACTCAAAACATGTTCCAATTACTCCTATGTTATCATGAGCTCCTTAGGGAATGTGTTCAAGTATGATTTATGTGTTAAAGCGTTCTAACTTCAATTTATGTTTCAAATGAAAGTCCATTATGCTTAACATGGAAACAATACTCAATGCGCCTAATACCCCTAATGCTCATATTTANGAGATAACTCGGTAAACCTCATAGCATACTCGGTCACGGTCATAGTCCCCTGGTGAAACTGCTCGAACTCGGTGCGCAACGCATACCTGAGTGTTTCTAGAATGAAGTCCCTCAAAACGAGATAAATGAACTGAGCCCAAGTAAGTGGTGTGACAACAATGGCCTACTGTCCTCATAAGTTTGCCACCATCAATATAACGGCCCCGTCAGCTGGAAAGTAGTAAAGTCGACCCCGATCAACTCCACTATGCCATAGTGTATAGAATACAGTAACACTAGTCTAACAAACCCTATACATCCTCGGAAGGCCCATTGATTCAATGAGGAGGATGATACTTCTAGAGCATCTCTAACCTCGTCTGCTCCTCCTCTGACACAACTGGCCTGACCTTGAGCTGAACCGCAACCACGGGCTGATCGTTATAACACTCGGAGCCAGATCAACATGAGCCCGCTATTTTGTAGTGTGGGGGCAGGAATTTGAGCTCCTCCCCTATCTTGAGAAGTAGATAGTGTAATCGGGATCAACCTCGCCTAAACCAAAGTGTAAAACTATAAGGCCCCGTAAAAGTTCACCAAGAATTTTAGTTTTTATTGTGCCAAGGTAAGCTAATGTGCCACAAATTGGATTTTTTAATTGTACAATACATCGTGGAGTTTGTAGAATAATTTATAAAAACGACAATAATGTGGTCAATTATGCTATAGCAAATCTGTTTCGCTGACCACATAATCACCACAGAATGAATCAGAAGCAATTCAAATTTGAAACCTATTTTGTGGCCATTCAGCTGGCCGCATAACCATTATGCTATCGTGAAATTGCATGGCGGAGTTGACCAGACCCAACGAAAAACTTGAAAACCCTTTTGTGGCCATTCTGCTAGCTGCATAACCATTCTGCTACCCCAAAATGGCATCGCGGAATTGACATAACATATTGTAGCCATTCTGCTGGCCACATATCTGTTCTGCTACCACGGAATTGCACCACATAGTTGACATCGGGGATTATTTTTGAAAATTTTCTTACCTGACCCCATTTTGATTAGTAGCTTTCGGGGATAATTTTGAAGCAAAAATATATTGTTTTAGAGAGAACTGATAGTATCTTAGTGAGAGAGGGAGAAGACCTGGTCATTCTAATCATAAATCATTGCCCCAATCTTGAAGATTCAAGGGAAGCCACTTACTGGACCGCCATCTACCCGGGTAAGACCTTGTCCTAAAACCTTCATGAAATTGTTATGGTTTAATTAGGTTATGGAATCGGAGATAGGCCATGCATGTAACATTAGGTGGTAGTATGTGGGGTTGTTGAACTATTTTGGGTAGTTTATTGTTGAAATTGGTTGAGTGGGGATGGGATTACCATTGTAGAGATTAGTAGTCAATTTTGCATAATAGGTGTTTGAACAAATTCCCAAGAGACTTATGTCATGAGAATCCTTCTACTTATTATACGATTTTAGCTATCTTCCTATAGATTTATATTTCTAGAGGTGTTGGGACGTTGTAGTAACTTAAGGAAAGCTCGAGAAAGGTATGTTGGCTAAAACTTCTCTCTTAGTATTGAATTCCATGATGTTTCCATAAGTTTCAAGTATGGTTGGCCTAGGTTTCTACTTCCTATGTTTCGAGGAGTTCCTAATAAATTCAACTATCCCAAGTAATTAATGTGTTGAAAGATGTGTGTACACAAAACATGTTCCAATTACACCTATCTCATCATGAGCTCCGTAGGGAATGTGTTCAATTATGGTTTATGTGTTAAAGCATTCTAACTTCAATTTATGTTTCAAATGAAAGTCCATTATGCTTAACTTGGAAACAATACTCAATGCGCCTAATACCCCTAATGCTCATATTTATACTTAAGGACTTGATTTCAAATGCTCTCATTGTTTATAATGTATAAAGATGTTTGAAAGGGAAAGAAGTGAGTTGGGGATGTAAAGTGTGGCCACCGTGCCAATAATGAAAGCTACACTTGTGGCCAATGGTGCCAATGAGATGAAATGATGTGTGAAGGATTTTGAAATGATCCTTGAATCAATTGTTCCAAATTTACTCTAAAAATAGAATTGCCTAAAGGTTTATCTTCTCAAGTCGTGTTAAAATATGGTTGTTTCAACTAATACCTATGATTTGAACCACTGTTTTAGTCATAAATTACCATGATCTCTTTTACAAACATCTCCAATGTGATTTGGGTTCTTACATACTCATAAGTTGAATTTGTGTGTTGCCCTTTTGGGAAAAAGTATTTCAAGAGTAAGCGGTGTATCATTCGTTTATGATTTTAACTCGTGCTTCAACTGCTAGTCATTTTGCTCCATTCTTTGCAAAGAAATCTATTGTGTTTAAACTTTCATTACTAATGAACCTAAAGTTGTGATTTCTGGAATATTCCATATGTTGATGTTTATGATGATGATCTTTGAAAGTAAAAAAATGAAAATGTAGGATACGAGATACGGCCATCGTGCCATAAATGAAGAATCATATGTGTGGCTAAGAGGGCCAATGAAATAATGATGTTGTGAATGGTTGAAATTACTAGTGAATCTATATACGGTGTGAAAGGTTATGAGGTGAATGTATTTGTATTTCTTTTTTCTTTGTATGCAAAACAATAATGTTTTTAGGTAAGTCCGCGATTGCAAAGCTGTTGGCTAGTAGTACTGGGCGAACGCATGGATTAAGCCGCGTTCACATAGAGTGAAGGAGGCAATTTGGAAAATTCACGCGATGTACTATGCGATCGGGTGAAGGGATCCGCGATCACGAAGGGTGAAGGGATCCGCGATTACGTAAGATAAAATTATGGCAGGGGAAATTTGTTCTTTGCGATCATGTGAGTTGGTCCGTGGTCGCATAGTGGAAATGACTGGGCATCAGAACTTATGTTATGTTCGTCTCATTTTCCATTTTTGACAATTTGGAGCTCGGGGAGAGGTGATTTTTCGGAGATTTTCAATGGAAACATTGGTGTAAGTGTTCTTAACTCAATTTTGGTCAAACTACCCGAATCTATAGTTATTTTTAGCATTTAATTGGTGTTTTAAGTTGTAAACGATTTGTGAAAACCCTTAAGGTTAAATTGAAGATTTGAGGGTTGAGTTGATATTGGAATTTGGTAAATAGTTTATGGTTGGACTAGTGGTTGGATGTGCGTTCATATTTTGTGACTTTTGTCGGGTTCCGAGATATGGGCCCCACTGGCCATTTTTGAGTGGAATTTCGAATATTTTTGGAAACTTTGTATTTTTATATGGAATTAATTCCTATACTTTGTGTTGACTGTATCGAATTAATTGTGACTAGATTTGAGGAGTCCGGAGGCTTGATTCGCAAGTCAAGGTCATATTGGAATAAAGAATTACACGGTTTGACGTAAGTAACATTTCTAAACTTTGTTCTAAGGGTATAAATTCCCGAAATTACGTGTTATGTGACTGGTTTGAGGTGACGCACATGCTAGGTGACGACGTGTGGGCGTGCACCATAGAATTTGTGACTTAATTGATTTCGTGAAGTTTCATAATCAAATAATCATGTCATTATCCACATATCCACCACATGTTAGAGGAATTGAGCTGAGACTCATATTAAAGCTCATGTTTAGACTACGTGCTGATATTTTTGGGACCTGTAGAGGTCGTGATATTGTTGAATTAATTGTTTAAAAATTTAATTTATACTCAGTAACGTCTATTATTTGCATATCATATCTCAGTCTATGTTGCCATTCATTGATACATCATATCATTTTGTCTGGCTGATTTTCATGACATTGTGAGCCCGAGAGACTGGAGAGGTTAATGCCTGAGTGAGGCCGAGGGCCTAATTATGAGTTATATTTATGGGATCAGGCTACACGCCGCAGCATGATCTGTTGATTTATACCCGGACCTGGCTTATTATATCACTTGGGCTGAAGGAGCCCCTCCGTATTCTGAACCCCACATAATGAGCGCATTGGATATTATATTTGGGATGGAGTTGGCGGGGCATGGAGTTTCCATATATATTCACATTTGGGATGGTGTTCCCAGGGCATGAAGTTTCCTTATTTATTTATATTAGGGATGGACTTCCTAGGGCATGGAATTGCCTTATTTATTTACATTTGGGATGGAGTTCCCAGGGCATGGAGTTGCCTTCTTTCATTTATATCTATAATAGATTGGCCATATATTGTATTGAGTGGATAGCTGTTAGTTGCTATTTATATTGAGGGATGGATCTTCCCTGAGATGGACCTGCCCGTACAATACTAAGTTGTTACACCCTGCATTTTCGAATGTTAAAGTTTCGTCGTAAGTTAATTGACATAAAGTTCGGGAATGATATTATTTTGAGATTATAAGCATTGTATTATTTCAATACGTGATCAGTAAATTCGTGAAGGTAAGAGGTAAGAAAATCGAAGAAAAGGGATTTCGTCAAAGTTTGACATTTTGGGATAAAATATGGCCCGAGCTAAAATACCCGGTATTTATGGACTAGTACCATACAAGGTACCACATGACCATGATAGTAAGGTGTATAAAGTATGTTAAAAGTGAGTAGTATTTTAAGTAATTTTAGATAATTCTTAATTATGCGGATAATTGGTTAATTACCGGGTAATGGGACATTACCTAATTACTTAATAAGTGGATAAAGGTTAACATTTCCCACCCCACCCTCACGTGGCAGCAAGCCCCTTATTAAGCAAATGACTCTTAGTCATTTCTTATTAGGTGGCATCCTAATACATTAATTACAAGACACCTCAAACTTTAAGACTTTCAAAACAAATAATACTACAATTCAGACATGAGCTTTGCACATTAGTTACGTGAATCCTTACAAATTCCTACAAAAGAATACTACAATCAGATTCTAACCTCATTCCTAATATTTTCAATACTAAGACATTACAATCAGAAGAGAGAAACGTTAGCAATTCTTCTTGCAACCAAACGATTCCAACAAGATTTAGCAACGTAAAATTTTGCGGTTCTAGAGGAGTACGGTGCAACCTTTTCAAACAACATCGTACGAATATTTTCCCTACTCGAGGTATGTTAAGGCTAAGCCCTTCCTTCATTTTGGCATGATCTCGTAATTACACATGTTTGATAATGAGTCATAAAGAGAAATTCATATTTCGGAATTTACGTATATTTGCCTAGTCTTGTAAGTTACAATATTCTCTTTATCGGGACTTTCATATTCAATTGAGTATTTCCTTTTTTCTAGTCAAGAGAGCAGATAGTCTATATATATAGTCTTACAATATTTTCATTACCATCGAGCTATAATAGATGGACAGGCCCCAATTGGGCAACCTCTGATCAGATGGTAAGTTATATACCGAGCCTACAGTGGCCAAGCGCCTATGAGCAAGCACAGTTGGCCGAGATACAGAGCCTAGTATGGCCGAGCGCCCATGAGCGAGCCTACTACGGAAGAGAAGTTATATATATACCGAGCCTTATAGGGTCAGACATCTATTTTACTTACTATATTGAGAGAATTGAGTCAGTATCAGTAGGTAAGCATATCTTCAGATTATCTTTGACTCCCAGTTACTTTCAGTTATTATATAATTAGTTCAGTTTCAACTTTCAGTATATTGCCTTACATACTCGGTAAATTACTTGTACTGACATCCCTTTTACCTGGGGACGCTGCGTTTCATGCCCCCGCAGGTCTCGATAGACAGGTCAAGAGACCTCCAAGTAGGAGATCAGCTCAGCAGAAGATGTTGGTGCACTCCATTTGCTCCGGTGTTGCTTGTTTGGTCAGTATGATTTAGATGTGTATTGTTTGCTATGGCAGGGCTCTGTCCCTACCTTTATGAAAATTATGTATTCTTAGAGGCTTGTAGACAGATGTCATGTACATAAAAGATTGTATGGTCTTGTTGGCCTATGTTCCGTATATGAGTGGTTATTTTGGTCTTATAGGCCTATATGTCTTATGTATAAGTTGGTGTCATATTCTGTATTCTACCTAGCTTACGGCAGCCCCTCCGGCTCGGTTATCTATGATAGTATAATACGAAAAGATACGTTATGTTGGTACTCGATTGAGTAAGGTACTGGGTGCCCTTCGCGGCCCATCGGTTTGGATCGAGACAAAAGTGGTATCAGAGCAGTTCTTTCCTAGGGATATCTATAAGCCGTGTCTAGTAGAGTCTTGTTTATGGGTATGTCGTGCACCACACTTATAAGCATGAGGCTACAGGGCATTTAGGACTTTCACTCTTTCTGCTTACTCTAGATCATGTGGTAGAGCACATTTATAAGAATTCAAACTCCTAGCTTTTATTTTATCCGTAATATGACGATACCTCCAGTTGGTAAGAGATTGAATGCGGATATGGAAGAGTTGAGTCAGAGGAACTCGATTTTTCATGATGCTTATGATGAGTAAATGTAAGTTCTTTAGTAGATCATGTGTGTACTAAGACGTGTACGCATCTTGATAAGGAGCCTTAAGGCAAGGATATCTATCCACCCCTATGGTGAAAGGCAATCAGAGATTCAGAAGATAGTACAAGTCTCAACAAGTAAAAGAAGCAAGGTGAAGAAGGGTACGAGGTGCCCTGTTAATGAAGACTAACATCATTTACCATTCAGGACGTGAGATATAAGCATTTTGAGTTACCTTAAATGGTAGCAAGTGTATGTACAAATGGCCACACCTATCTCATTTATGTCCTATGGAAGTTAACAAAAGTAGTATAACAGAAGGACGGATATCATACTCCCAATCAATCTATCTTTTACCCCAAACTCAAAATTGAAGACCAGCGGTTTGAATCTTACCTCTTGAGTGAAGATCTTGTGAGATTTCCATGTTGGATTTCAAGACTTGAACATGATCTTGATGAATAAAACACTTCATCTACTTCCTCTCTCTAGAACACTCTCACTTCTCTCTAAACTATCAGGTTTTAGCTCAAGGAATGACTTAACCCCTCAGGATCCTACGTGTACGACCGTGCACCAGGACAAGTTGCCGCGCATCTGGCCGCGCACACAAGGCAGAAACACCCAAATATGCGGGGTCGCGCATCTAGGCACACATATGAGATAGGTCCAGTAAAATGGCCATAACTTGGGGAGAGGTGATATTCGGAAGAATTTCAAGGGAAAATTCGCCGTAAGTGTTCTTAACTCAATTTTGGTCAAATTACCCAAATTTATAGTTATTTTAGCATTTAATTGGTGTTTTAAGTTGGAAAACAATTGTGAAAACTCTTAAGGTTAAATTGAAGATTTGAGGGTCGAGTTAAGGTCGGAATTTGGTAAATGTTGTGTCGTTGGACTCGTGGTTGGATGGACATTCATATTTTGTGACTTTTTTCAGGTTCCAAGACATGGTCCCCACTAGAAATATTTGAGTGGAATTACAGATTTTGTTGGAAAATTTGTATTTTTATATGGAATTAATTCCTATAATTTGTGTTGGCTGTATCGAATTTATTGTGACTAGATTCGAGGCGTTCTGAGGCTGATTCGCGAGGCAAGGTCGTATTGGAAGAAAGAAGTACACGGTTTGAGGTAAGTAACCATCTAAACTTGATTCTGAGGATATAAATTCCCAAAATTATGTTTTATGTGACTGGTTTTGAGGTGACGCACATGATAGGTGACGTGCATGTGGGCGTGCACCATAGAATTCATGACTTAATTGATTATGTGTAATTTTATAATCAAAAAATTATGTCATTATCCATATATCCTCCATGTGTTAGAGGAATTGAGCTGAGACTCATATTAAAGATCATGTTTAGACTACGTGCCTATATTTTTGGGACCCGCAAAGGTCGTGCTGTTGTTGAATTAATTGTTTAAAAATATAATTTATACTCAGTCACATCTATTATTTGCAAATCATATCTCAATCTCTGTTGCCATTCATTGATACATCATATCATTTTGACGGGTTGATTTTCATGACATTGCGAGCCGGAGAGACTGGAGAGGTTCATGACTGAGTGAGGTCGAGGGCCTGATTGTGAGTTATATTTATGGGATAGGGCTGCACGTCACAACATGCTTTATTGATTTATGCCTGGACTTGGCTTATTATAGTGCTTGGGATGAAGGAGCCCCTCCGGAGTCTACACCTCACGTAGTGAGCGCAGTTGATATTATATTTGGGATGGAGTTCCTTTGGCATGGAGTTGACCTATATATTCACATTTGGGATGGAGTACCAAGGGCATAGAGTTTCCTAATTTATTTATATTTGGGATGGAGTTCCCAGGGCATGGAGTTGCCTTATTTATTTACATTTGGGATGGAGTTCCCAGGGCATGGAGTTGCTTTCTTTCATTTATATCTAGGCTAGATTGGCCATATACAGTACTAAGTAATTGACTGTCAGTTGCTATTTATATTGAGGGATGGATCTTCCCTGGGATGGACCTCCACGTACAGTACTGAGTGATTCAGTACTCTGAGAGTGTGATTACGTGATGTTTCCATGGTAGTATGCCATATACATCATGTACATTGGCATGTAGATATAGAGATGTCATATTCCTCGTATCAAACATAGTTGATTTATTTTACTTGTATTAAGTTATCTGTTGAACTTGAAAATATGCTTACATTTCCGTACTGTTAGGCTGAAAGTAGCGACGAGCTCAACAGGTACAGTCCAATATGAAAGTCCAATATGGAAGGTGCGGCCTTATGAAGTACATGGGGTCGGTTGTACTCATACTACATTCTACACTTCCTGTGCAGATCCAGGTACTTCCGGATACGACAGCTGCTAGGTTTCAGAGATTATCTGTTGGAGATTATCGAGGTAGCTATTTGGCGTCCGTAGACCTCGACTCTTTTTAATTTTAGTTATATGTATTGTTCTATATTTCTAGATATTGTTTTATCAGTCAGACTATGTCATCATTTAGATGGTCATGTACTCAGTGACTCCGCATTTTGGGAGTGTATTTGTATCTGTATTTGTTGGATTTTCTATTAAATCTAAATATTACGTTTTCAATCATAAAAGAATTTGTGATTTATTAAGGTTGTCAGCTTGCCTAGTAAAGAAATAGGCACCATCACGACAGGTGATATTTTGGGTCGTGACAAGTTGGTATTACAACCTAGGTTATATAGGTCTCACGAGTCATGAGCAGGTTTAGTAGAGTTTTGCGGTTCGGTACGGAGACGTCTGTATTTATCTTCGAGAGGCTGCAGAACCCTCAGGAAAATATTTCACTTTCTTGTATTCTGGTCGTGAGACTTATTGATTCCGGGAACTAAATCTCTATGATTATATTCTCTCACAGATGGTGAGGACACGTGCTACCGGATCGGGTGAACAACCACCAGTACCACCAGTTTGGGCCACAAGAGGCCAGGGCCGTGGTAGAGGCCAGGGCCATAGTAGAGGCCAAGGTGCAACAAGCATAGAAGATAGAGCAGCACTTATAGATCCACTGGTTTCTCTAGCTTAGGAGTGGATTACGGATGTAGAAGATCCGGCGGGACCAGCTCAGGCACCATAAATGCCTATTGTGATTCCAGGCATTTAAGAGGCGTTGGCTTAGATATTGAAGGTTTGCGCTGGCCTTACTTAGGTGGTTTTGGATAAGGCCGCACCTTCAACTTCTCAGGCCGGGGGAGGTACTCATACCCCCGCCGCACGTACACTAGAGCGGGTAGTGTAGGGACTCCAGATACCAGGGGTACTACCAGGCTAGCTAGTTTCAACTGCTTCGGCCCATTTGAGTTTTATTATGAATAACGAGGAGCAGAAGAGATTAGAGAGATTTGGGAGACTCCATCCTCCATCATTTAGTGGAATTGAGTTAGAGGACGCTCAAGATTTCTTGGACAGGTGCCAGCGAATTCTTCGTACACCGGGCATTTTGGAGACTAGTGGGGTCTCATTTACTACATTTCAGCTGACTGGGGTAGCCTTCAGATAGTGGGAGGCTTATGAGAGGAGCAGACCAATTGGTGCAGCAATGCTTTCATGGCATGAGTTCTGAATTCTCATTTTGGAGAAGTTTGTGCCACAGACCCGCAGAGAGGAACTGCGCAGGCAGTTCGAATAGCTCCATTAGGAGGACATGTAGGTTACCCAGTATGAGATGAGGTTTTTAGACTTGGTTCGTCATGCAGTCTGGTTGGTTCCCACTTAGAGGCAAAAGATTAGGAGGTTCATTAATGGCCTCAACCAGTAGTTTCATTTTGTTACGACTCTATGGAATGTAGTAGGTGCTAAGTTCGACGAGGTGGTTGACAATGCTCGACAGTTAGAAACGGTCCGTACGCTTGAGCGTGAGGAGAGGGAGGCCAAGAGGTCTCGTGGTCTGGGTAATTCTAGCAGTGTTCCATTTGGGGAACAGTCCTATCACAGCAGGGGTCGAACTTATAGACCCAATGAGATTGCTCATTCGGCTCATCGTGGTGCATCCGCTAGCCATGGTTCATATAGTACTCGACCGAGTCAGTCATCTCTTAGTGCACTTCCCGCTCAAAGTTCATCTCGTGCACCATTAGTGCAGGGTCCATCTATACCAGATTCTTCTGGTAGTTATTTTGGTTCTTGAGGTCCACCTTAGTACTTACCGCAATTGTCAGAGAATAGTTATTTTGAGTTTGTAGATTCGGGTCATATGAAGAGACATTGTCCCCGCCATTTGCGAGGTCCAGTTGAGCAAAGGAGTTAGGTTGCGGCTGCAGTACCAGTTATTCCACAACCTGCCCATCAAGCATGGGGTGGGGTACATGCAGCTAGAGGTCGCCCTAGAGGAGGAGGCTGATCAGGTTGTGGTCATGCTAGATTCTATGCTATTACTGCCTGACCACATGCAGTTGCGTTAGACATGGTAATCACATGTATTGTCTCAGTATGCCACCAGGATGCTTCTCTATTACTTGGCCCTAGTTCCACATATTCCAATGTCTCACTATATTTTGATCGTTGTTTGGAATAGCTACGTGAGTCCTTAGTCTTACATGTTCATATATCTATGCCGGTGGGCGATACTATTATTGTAGACCGTGTGTATCAGCCGTGTGTGGTAACCATTAGGGGATTGGAGACTAGAGTTGATCTTTTATTTCTCAGTATGGTATTTTGATATGATCTTGGGTATGGATTGGTTGTCTCCATGTCATGCTATTCTAGATTGTCACCCTAAGACTATGACGTTGGCAATGCCAGGGTTGCCAAGGATTAAGTGGAGAGGTTCTCCAGATTTTGTCACACGCAGGGTAATTTCTTATTAAAATGCCCAACGCATAGTTGGGAAGGGGTGTTTATCATATTTGGCCTATGTGAGAGATGTTGATGCAAACACTCCTACTATTCATTCAATTCTGGTAGTGGGATATTTTCCCGATGTGTTTCCTGTAGATCTTTCGGGCATGCCACCCGATAGGGATATTGATTTCGGTATTGACTTGATGCCGGGCACTCAGCCCATTTCTGTTCCTCCATACCGTATCACACTAGCACAGTTGAATGAACTAAAAGAGTAGCTTGAAAAACTTCTTAATAAGGAGTCTATTAGGCCTAGTGTGTCTCCTTGGGGTGCACCGGTTCTGTTTGTGAAAAAGAATGATGGTACTATGCGGATGTACATTGACAACAGGCAGTTGAATAAAGTTACAATCAAAAACCGGTATCCTTTGACGCGCATTCATGATTTATTTGACCAGCTCCAAGGAGCTAGAGTATATTCCAAAATTGATTTGAGGTCTATGTATTACCAGTTGGAATTCGGGGTTCGGATATTCTTAAGATAGCTTTCAGGACCCGTTATGGACACTATAAATTTCTTGTGATGTCTTTTCGACTGGCCAATGCCACAGTAACATTTATACACCTAATGAATAATGTATTCCATCCGTATCTTTATTTGTTTATCGTAGTATTTATTGATGATATCCTGCTGTACTCACATAGCCATGAAGATCATGCACAACATTTGAGAATTGTACTACAAAGGCTGAGGGAGGAGAAACTTTATGCCAAATTCACCTTGTGTGAGTTCTGGCTTAGTCCAGTAGCATTCTTGCGACACGTGGTGTCTAAAGAAGGGATTTGTGTATATCCAAGGAAGATAGATATAGTTCAGAGTAGGCCCAGCCCATCGTCAGCTACTGAGATTCGGAGTTTTCTTGTGTTGGCCAGATATTATTTTCGCTTTGTGGAAGGTTTCTCATCCATTGTCGCGCCTATGACTAAATTGATCAAGAAAGGTGCTCAGTACAGGTGGTCCGATAAGTGTGAAGAGATCTTTCAAAAGCTCAAGACTGCCTTTACCACAACTCCAGGTCTCGTTTTGCCTTCAGCGTGGGGTTCATATACTATGTATTGTGATTCTTCTCGGATTGGTATTGGGTGTTTCTTAATGCAGGAGGTTAGAGTAATTTATTATGCTTCGCTCCAGTCGAAGCCACATGAAAAGAACTACCTGTTCATGATTTATAGTTGGCAGCTATTGTTCATGCATTAAAGATTTAGAGGCACTATCTCTACGGTGTGTCTTGTGTGGTATTTACAGATCACCGGATCCTACAACACTTATTCAAACAAAA
>AWOL01S0004728.1:40704-52088 GCA_000715115.1 Nicotiana otophora | reverse complement strand
TTTCATGCCCGCATGTCTCGTTAGACAGGTCGAGAGTCCTCCAAGTAGGCGATAAGCTCAGCAGAAGATGTTGGTGCACTCCATTTGCTCCGGAGTTGCTTGTTTGGTCAGTATGATTTAGATGTGTATTGTTTGCTATGGCAGGGCTCTGTCCCTACCTTTATGAAAATTATGTATTCTTAGAGGCTTGTAGATAGATGTCATGTACATAAAAGATTATATGGTCTTGTTGGCCTATGTTCAGTATACGAGTTGTTATTTTGGTCTTATAGGCCTATATGTCTTATGTATATGTTGGTGTCACATGTTGTATTCTACATAGCTTACAGCAGCCCCTCCGGCTCGGTTATCTATGATAGTATGATATGAAAAGATACGTTATATTGGTACTCGGTTGAGTAAGGTACCGGGTGCCCGTCGCGGCCCCTCGGTTTGGATCGAGACAAAAGTGATATCAGAGCAGTTCTTTCCTAGGGATGTCTACAAGCCGTGTCTAGTAGAGTCTTATTTATGGGTATGTCGTGCACCACACTTATAAGTAGGAGGCTACAGGGAATTTAGGACTGTCACTCTTTCTTATTACTCTAGATCGTGTGTTAGAGCTCATTTATAAGAATTCAAACTCCTACCTTTTATTTTATCCGTAATATGATGATACCTCCAGTTGGTAAGAGATTGAATACAGATATGGAAGATTTGAGTCAGAGGCACTCGATTTTTCATGATGCATATGATGAAGAAATGTAAGTTTTTCAGTAGATCATGTGTGTACTAAGACGTGTAAGCATCTTGAAAAGGAGCCTTAACATAAGGATATCTATCCACCCTATGGTGAAAGGCAATCAGAGATTCAGAAGATAGTACAAGTCTCAACTAGTAAAAGAAGTAAGGTGAAGAAGGGTACGAGGTGCCCAGTTAATGAAGACTAACATTACATTCAGGACGTGAGATATAAGCATTTTGAATTTCCTTAAATGGTAGCAAGGGTATGCACAAATGGGTACACCTATCTCATTTATGTCCTATGGAAGTTAACAAAAGTAGTATAACAGAAGGACGGATATCATGATCTGGCTGGGGTTAGAGTGACCCAAAATGGGGGATGGAATGTTTGCGTTAGTTGACATTTCCGAAGGATAGTGCAAATATGCTAATAGATATCCTTCTGAGACACCCAAATGGTGCACTCTAAAATAGTACGGTTAAATATTAGTATCACAAAGATAGGCATTGGAAACCTTGAAGGGGATAAATATTATCTTAGTATGGCTCCCGTCCCTAGTAGAGAGAGAATGTTAAGAGTTACATAGTCTATAATTGAGGGAAGGAAAAGATGAGAGGTGCCAAGCCTGGAGACAACAAAAGAGTATAGGCCATAAGGTTACATCCTCATTTTGATAAATAAGTTCGTGACTCCAACGTGGTTGTCAAGAGGAAAAGGTAGACCCCAAATTAATAGAAATCTGTATGGGCTAGCGAACAAGATAAACTAAACATGGATTAGGGACCGAGTGATTTGATCATGGTAGACATCATGAGAATTTCATATTTCATTCCAGCAATAATAGAATAGACAGTAGAAGAAGATTCATGAAAGATTCAGAGAATGGTCATTCAGGATGACACTTCCCTAAAGCAAGCAATGTGAGCAAAGTTAAGCTTAAGGGATTGTATGTGCCAGTTATACTAAGTGTCATCCTCATGAGTAAGGGATGTTGCTATCCTTGGTACAGAAGGATCACTGCAAAGAGAGTAATGGTCATCAATTATGTGAGAAGACGCCAAAGATAAATAGGTAAAACATCTATAGGTAGATCATCGTACCGCTAAATATTCGTACTCCTCTAAAGTGGGGAATATGGAGTTATATGGCATTGAGTCAAAATTAGGTGGTTAGAGTAATTATGGAATGGTAAAGGAAGAATGCGATAAAATGAAAAAGGGATGACATTGCACTTATTCAAAGCCTACAGATATGCTACGAGTCCAGAACAATATACAAACATGCGTCAAGGAGAGGAAGTAAGGGTTCCTGCCCGAGATGTTATTGAAGAATAAGGAGCCAGTGCGAGAGGTAAGTTAAGATAAAGGAAATAACCTAAGAAAGATTACACGGAATATTAATATGAGAATGGGCCAATGACTAGTTAGTTGTTGATTCAGAAAGAGCGTAGTTATGGCTAGAGAAGAGGTTACAGACAAATCAACAAATCGTGCTAGATAAACGTAGTGAACCCCAACATGGGAAATTCAGTCTCGCAGAAATGACATCGTGACCCTTGAGAAATATTCAGATAGGAGTTGGGGTAGTTAAAGGCATCGTACTAGTGTTACGGAAATAAAAGAGAGTATCACTTGGAAGACAATCAAAACTTTAGTTCAGAAGTAACCGTACGAGCACATAAGTGTGAAGGTAAGTAACTATAGATAATTATAGGCGAGGAAGGATATCAAAAACAATTTCCCCGAGTATACGATATTATAAGTTTGTAGCTTTATAAGAGTCAGAGGGTCCTCCCTAAGTACGACAACAAAAGACTAGCTGAGGAAATAAGGAAGAAGGCTTCAACCTAAGCATAGTAACTTGATGAAAAAATGGTCTTGTAATAGCAGTCTCACTACAACATTGTATGGACTCCATACGAAAGTGGCACCTATCGGAGCTAATGAGTGGGAAACGAAACCAAAAGTAATATTCGAGACCATGTGAGTTGCAAGAAAATTTTGGAATGCGTGGCAACTAAGATAAGCTAAGTATACACATAGCAGAGGGGTAAAAACACTAGGAAAAGTAATAGCTTACGTTTAAAGGAAGCTCGGAAGGAACAAAAGGGATTATGCACTTAAGACTTCAGAGTGATATCCATGCAGCATATATGTTGATATTCATACAGCCGTAGAAGACTCCGGTATAAGTTAAAAGAAAGAATTGAGCCTAGGGCATAGATAAACGATTGTATTGCCAGAAGATTGTCTGATGGATATTCCATAGCGCCCATGAAATACTAAAGTAATAACTAATACCAGGAGCTGTAAATTGGAAGATAGCTTAAGCCTACATAAAGGCTGATCAGAAGGAAGAGGTAGCTAAAGAGTTACATCAACCAAGTAAATCAGGAGTCTGCTTATTGGACCCAAAAAAGTATGGACATCGTGATTGAGAACATTGCAGAATCACTCTTAATATCAGAGGTGCAAGAGAGATAGTACAACAACCATATTCTATAACGGCCTTATGATAAAGCCAGTTAGAAAAGTACCAGCCTCATAAGAAGTTAGTATGGAGCTCCAATCGGATTGTGTAAGCACCAGAGGTGCAAGTATTATAATATTGCTTCAAGTTATGGACGTGAGTTATACCTATGTGGAAGGGAGTTCATGAAAGATATAGAAGATACGATTAGAGGTTTTAAGGTAAGTAAGGTAAATGTGAACAACGTATGAGATACTCAAAGGCAGAAGATCTTGAATAGTCCATACTTCGGATAGAAGGTTAGAAGTGTTGGGATTCAGTATCCATGAATGATAGCAGCGGCGTCAGTGGCGTACCTTTGAGCCTATGGTTTCTAACTACCGAGAGATTTAGCTAAGAGAGTGAAGAAGAGTTATAGACGGTGTGATTTCTCACTTGATGTTCCAGAATAACATAAGGAAATCTTTGGTGCAAGCAAGTTGAAAGAAGGTTGCGAATAGTATAAACAAGTATAGGTCACAAGCTAAAGTATGGTAGAGCGACAAGGTTAAGGTAAGACAGGGGTAAGGATAAGAAAAGGCGAGTGAGAAGGTGATGAGAATGGATAAGTCCTCGAGATTAAGCCCATGAAAACAAGAAGAACTTATGGTTTCTCTAAGTTATACAAAGCTCAGTATAGCGTCAATGAACTCAATGGAGTCTAAGACTAATGGCATTTAGAAGAAATGGAATGCTGCCCTGGTAATAGAATGAGGGTGTAATTGTGATGGATAAAGGATAACGTTTGGGCCTTCGATTGAGTAATGACTTTAAGAGGATTTCACGAATTGTACGGGATTAAATTACGCACGTAAGGTGAATCACATTGGGATGCTATGAAATATGGTTATTGAAGTATACTATCGCCCCTAGGTGGATCAGTCTAATCACTTCAGATGCTTCCCCAATGAGACGTGAGCCCTAGTGACAATATCTTACGTATGAAATTTCAAGTTGTCAGTGGTAAATTGTAAATTAACATTGAGGTGAATCAACAATGGATGGACAAAAGTCACAAATTATGAGATGAGATTAGGCCACCATTCTTAAGATGAATAGTAATGACGAAGCATTAAAGGACTTAGATGTATACATATAGGATAAGCACAAGAATAACCTGGAGTTTGGTAGCAAACCTCAGTAACGATAAATCAAACAGTTATGGAAATAAATTCATATGGACTGATAAACGGACCTATGAAATAAGGTATAACGATATTCGTAAGTTCAACAAAGTACCGAGCAAGCTCACTTCAGTATACTCATAGATGCCCAGAAGGACATCTTATCAAGCTCTGTGTATGTTTACGAAGTGAAGCCTAGAGATTGGCTAAAAGCTGAATGAAAACAAAGAGAGAAGAGTCGCATAGGCACACTTACAATGTCAGAGTCGTATAGGGTGCATGACATAAGGTAGCGACAGTTACAAGATTGGAAGGATTCCGACCACAAGTCATGGTGTAAGAAAGAGGCCTAAAGGGGGGAATGCCCAGGCCTTTGGATTTATTCACAAAACAGTTGCCTAGATGTCAAGGAGAGTACTAAGGTATTCAGAAGACAAAGGTTATGAAAATGAAAAATGCATCAGTCGACATTCGAGGACGAATGTTCCAAAGGGGGGAATGATGTTACATCCCTCATTTTTGTATGTTAAAGTTTCGTCATAAGTTAATCGACGTAAAGTTCGGGAATGAGATTATAAGTTAATCGATGTAAAGTTTCGTGATTTCGTCAAAGTTTGACATTTTGGGATAAAATATGGCCCGAACTAAAATATCCGGTATTTATGGACTAGTACCATACAAGGTACCACATGACCATGATAGTAAGGTGTATAAAGTGTGTTAAAAGTGATTAGTATTTTAAGTAATTTGAGATAATTCTTAATTATGCGGGTAATTGGTTAATTACCGGGTAACGGGACATTGCCTAATTACTTAATAAGTGGATAAAGGTTAACATTTCCCACCCCACCCCCACATGGAAGCAAGCCCCTTATTAAGCAAATGACGCTTAGTCATTTCTTATTTGGTGGCATCCTAATCCATTAATTACAAGACACCTCAAACTTTAAGACTTTCAAAACAAATAATACTACAATTCAGACATGAGCTTTGCACAATAGTAACGTGAATCCTTACGAATTCCTAAAAGAGAATACAACAATCAGATTCTAACCTCATTCCTAATATTTTCAATACTAAGACATTACAGTCAGAAGAGAGAAATGTTAGCAATTCTTCTTGCAACAAAACGATTCCAATAAGATTTAGCAACGTAAACTTTTGCGGTTCTAAAGGAGTACGGTGCAACCTTTTCCAAGAACACCATCCAAATGTTTTCCCTACTCTAGGTATCTTAAGGCTAAGCCCTTCCTTTATTTTGGCATGATCTCGTAATTACACGAGTTTAATAACGAGGCATAAAGAGAAATTCATATTCCAAAATTTACGTATATTTTCCTAGTCTTGTAAGTTACAATATTCTCTTTATCGGGACTTCCTATTCAATTGAGTATTTTCTTTTTCCAGTCAAGAGAGCAGAGAGTCTATATATACAATATTACAGTATTTGCATCACCATCGAGCTATAATCGATGGGCAGGCCCCTATTGGGCAACCTCTGATCAGATTGTAAGTTATATTCCGAGCCTACTGTGGCCGAGCACCTTTGAGCGAGCCCAGTTGGTCGAGATACAGACCTAGTATGGCCGAGCGCCTATGAGCGAGCCTACTATGGCAAAGCATTTATATATTAATTGAGCCTTATGGGGACGGACAACTATTTTACTTACTATATTGAGAGAATTGAGTCAGTATCGGCAGGTAAGCATATCTTCAAATTATCTTTGACTCCTAGTTACTTTCAGTTATTATATTATCAGTTCAGTTTTAGCTTTCAGTATATTGCCTTACATACTCGGTATATTATTTGTACTGACATCCATTTTGCCTGGGGACGCTGCGTTTCATGCCCGCAGGTCTCGATAGACAGGTCGAGAGTCCTCCAAGTAGGTGATAAGCTTAGTGGAAGATGTCGGTAAACTCCATTTTCTTTGGACTTGCTTATTTGGTCAGTATGATTTAGATGTGTATTGTTTGGTATGGCGGAGCTCTGTGACTACCTATATGAAAATTATGTATTCTTAGAGGCTTGTAGACAGATGTCATGTACGTAAAAGATTGTATGGCCTTGTCAGCCTATGTTCAGTATACAAGTGGTTATTTTGGTCTTATAGGCCCGTATGTATTATGTATAAGTTGGTGTCACATGTTGTATTCTTCCTAGCTCATGGTAGCCTCTCCGGCTCAGTTATCTATGATAGTATGATACGAAAAGATACGTTATGTTGGTACTCGGCTGAGTAAGGTACCGGGTGCCAGTCGCGGCCCATCGGTTTGGGTCGTGACATAAGTGATTGAGTACTCTGAGAGTGTGAGTACATGATGCTTCTATGGTAGAATACCATATACAGTATGTACATTGGCATGTAAATATAGAGATGCCATATTACTTGAATCATACAAAGTTGATTTATTTTACTTGTACTGAGTAATCTGTTGAACTTGAAAACATGACTACATTTCTGTACTGTTATTGCATATTGGACTGTACCTGTTGATCTAGTTACTACTTTCATCCCAAAGGTTAGTCTTGTTACTTATGAAGTACACAGGGTCGGTGTACTCATACTACACTCTGCACTTCATGTGTAGATCCAGGTACTTCTGGATATGGCGGCTATTAGGTTTCAGAGAATAATTGTTGGAGATTATCGAGGTAGCTTCTTGGCATCCACAGACCTTGAATCTCTTTTCTTTCAGTTATTTATATTGTTCTGTATTTCCAGATAGTGTTTTATCAGTCAAACTATGTCATCATTTAGATGCTCATGTACTTAGTGATACCGGGTTTTGGGAGTGTATTTGTATCAGTATTTTTGGGATTTTCTATTAAATCTAAATATTATGTTTTCAATCATAAAAGAATTTGTGATTTATTGAAGTTGTCTGCTTGCCTAGTAATGAGATAGGCTACATCACGACATGTGAGATTTTGGGTCGTGACTCTGTCACATATTGATTGGGTGAGTATTTATGAGATTTATATGTTTCCTACATCTTTAGTAGTGTTGGGTAGGTTTGGAACAGGGTTCTAGTTGATATAAAGATAGTTACCAGTATTGGGNCACTACCTTTATGAAAATTATGTATTCTTAGAGGCTTGTAGACAGATGTCATGTACGTAAAAGATTGTATGGCCTTGTCAGCCTATGTTCAGTATACAAGTGGTTATTTTGGTCTTATAGGCCCGTATGTATTATGTATAAGTTGGTGTCACATGTTGTATTCTTCCTAGCTCATGGTAGCCTCTCCGGCTCAGTTATCTATGATAGTATGATACGAAAAGATACGTTATGTTGGTACTCGGCTGAGTAAGGTACCGGGTGCCAGTCGCGGCCCATCGGTTTGGGTCGTGACATAAGTGATTGAGTACTCTGAGAGTGTGAGTACATGATGCTTCTATGGTAGAATACCATATACAGTATGTACATTGGCATGTAAATATAGAGATGCCATATTACTTGAATCATACAAAGTTGATTTATTTTACTTGTACTGAGTAATCTGTTGAACTTGAAAACATGACTACATTTCTGTACTGTTATTGCATATTGGACTGTACCTGTTGATCTAGTTACTACTTTCATCCCAAAGGTTAGTCTTGTTACTTATGAAGTACACAGGGTCGGTGTACTCATACTACACTCTGCACTTCATGTGTAGATCCAGGTACTTCTGGATATGGCGGCTATTAGGTTTCAGAGAATAATTGTTGGAGATTATCGAGGTAGCTGCTTGGCATCCACAGACCTTGAATCTCTTTTCTTTCAATTATTTATATTGTTCTGTATTTCCAGACAGTGTTTTATCAGTCATACTATGTCATCATTTAGATGCTCATGTACTTAGTGATACCGGGTTTTGGGAGTGTATTTGTATCAGTATTTTTGGGATTTTCTATTAAATCTAAATATTATGTTTTCAATCATAAAAGAATTTGTGATTTATTGAAGTTGTCTACTTGCCTAGTAATGAGATAGGCTCCATCACGACAGGTGAGAATTTGGGTCGTGACTGTGTTACGTGTTGATTGGGTGAGTATTTGTGATATTTATATGTTTCCTACATTATTATTAGTGTTGGGAAGGTTTGGAACAAGGTTCTAGTTGATATAAAGATAGTTACCAGTCCTAGGTTGGATTATGGGCAGCTATTGTGGCCGATAATGTTGAAATGGGCTGATGGGTGATGTGTTTCATCATGTGGTTATACCTTGTTGATTTATGCATGAGTGTTTACGTAGGGGTTTCGGTTGATACAATATGGTTATGTGAAGATCGGGTTTTTTGTGAAATGCTTGAATGTTGAAATTTGGTTCTAAGGCTTTTTAGTATGGGTAGAAGGAGTAATCTTCAGTTCAGGTGTTGTTGTTAGGCTTATGAAGATTGGGGTGACGTGGGATCACCCGCGAGAATGTGTATGGTTATTTCATTCAGTGATTTGATGACTTCAAAACGGTTCTTTCCATGTTCGAGGACGAAATTATTTTTTTAAGAGGGGGAGAATGTAACGACCTGGCTGGTTGTTTTATGTATTGTAGCCTCGTTCCACTATTTATTGTCTCTAATATGTTAATTTGTGGTTACGTGACTTTCCGGGGTAGTTGGTTTGGTTTCGGTTGTGTTTCGGTGTGAATTGGGACACCTAGTCCCAAAGTTGGAAGCTTATGTTGAAAGAGTTTACCGGAGTTTGACTTTGCTGTAGTTGACCCCATAACAGTGTTTTGATTGCTCCGGGTACTTCGAATAGTGATTTTGGACTTAGACATATGTCTGGATGGGAATATGGAGGCCCGTAAGTTGTTTTGACATAAATAGGCGAAAATTGGAAAGTTAAAGGTTTGGAAGGTTTAAAGGTTTGACCGAGGATTGACTTTACTGATATAGGGCTCAGATTGTTATTTCGGGAATTGGAATAGATCATTTAGTTCATTTGGGACTTGCATGGAAATTATTTGGTCATTCTGAGGTATTTAGGCTTCTTCGCCATTAGTTTTGCATTTAAAAATATTCATTAGTTCATTAGGCTTAAATTGGGGCGTGATTCGTGGTTTTGGTGTTGTTTGATATGATTTGAGGCTTTAAGTAAGTTCGCATTGTGTTTTGGGATTGGATGGTGTGATTGCCTAGGGTCCCGGGGGCTTCGGGTGTGTTTTAGATGGGTTTTAGATCATTTCTTCATGTGTTGGAACTTTTGATTTCTATGTTTCTGGTATCCCTCTTCGCGGTATCCAAGAATGTGTAGCAATCGCATAGAGTCTTCGCTGGCAGGTGGCTTTTTGGTCTTCGCGTTCACGAAGATAAGGATGCATTCGCAAAGCCTTTGGGTGTTTGTTCATCATGAATGCGAGTGTAAGTTAATCATGTTACTTTTGAGGTTGCAAATATTTAAGATCATGAACTGTAAGTACCAAGAGGGTTTGAAGGATTAGAAGCTAAAATAATCGAAAAGAATAAGTTTCATCGAAACGCCAAGATGGAAATGCTATAACCCATACTTTGGGGGTGATACTAGGATGATTAACATGCTAAGGAGGTGATATTAGTAGGTATTTTAGTCATATTATAGCCATGTGTTATATTTTTAAGTCAAACGAGTTAGGAAACAAAAGTCGACAAAAGCTGTCGCAAGTTACGTTGATAAATTTACATAAAACTTATGTCTAATGTTAGTGAGTTTTTCTATTAATGTAATTGGATTTACAAGGTGATCCAGCAACCAAATTAAAAATATACAAGTCTAGTTTCCAACGCATTAAACCATTCGTCGAAGTTTTTCACATCGGAGTATACAGATTTTCGCTTTTTCACAAAACTGCACAAGCAGCTCCCTTTGGGATCCACAAGTGTGGTTGAAGTTTATCTTGATATATAAAGTTGTAGCCTTCATCTATAAGGCTCACTTCGACCCAAATCAGACCTAAAAATTCTTTCTAGACATCCTAAATACATTCTTAGGGTTTTGAAGCAATTCCATCATCCGCAAATCAAAATCAAGATGCGAACACATCAACGCGATACTTACGACATAGGTAAGACTTTGCCAACCCCCTTTTCTTGTTATAACTCATTTTTTGGAAACAGATTCGTGGTTAAGGAAGCTTTTCACCTTTATATTTTACTTATACAAGCATAAGTAAGGTTTGTATAAAAGGGAACAAGGTTTGCAAGCAAGAACACAAGAGGTATGTAGGGTGTTTGTTTTGTTTTCGGCAAGATTTAGTTTAACTATGTTCTAGCCTTTCTTCTAGATCTTTTAGGGTTGTTCAAGGGAAATATCAGCATGTATTGTATCCTTGTATATTATTGAATTCCGCATGTGAATTGTGGAAGGAAATAGTTTACGTTGGAACTTCAAAACACAACAAGAGCAAAAGGGCAAATCCCACTTTGTCCTATGCCATCTACACTTTTGTTTGTTCCGTTCCTTTGATGTTTTATGTATACCTAAACCCCATATGATACTAATAGATTCATTTAAGATTACATAAGCTTAATTATCATGTGTTGATGCTTAGATTATTCCTAAATCAGATTTAGACTTTCATGTCACAAGTTAGCCACTATGAGTCGACATTACATTCACAATTCTGTTTTGTCGATCGTTTGACACTAATGAGGATAACTGGATCTCCTTTAGTTTGATGTTATTGTTACATCTCGCATTTTCGTACGTTAAAGTTTCGTCTTCAGTTAATCGATGTAGACTCGGGGATGCGATTATCTTGAGGTTATAAGCATTTATGCTATTTATAGCAAGCGATAAGTAAGTTCCATGAATGATAAAAGGGAAACGGATCAAAGAAAATAAGTTTCGTTGAAGTTTGTCGATTTGGGATATAATATGATCCGAGCCATAATACCCGGTATTTATGGACTAGTGCTATACAAGGTACCCCATAACCACGATAAGTAGGGTGCATAAAGTATGTTAAAAAAGAGTAGTATTTTAAGTAATTGGGGATAATTCTTAATTATGTGGGTAATTGGTTAATTATTGGGTAATGGGATATTACCTAAATAATTAAG
>AWOL01S0004725.1:24989-42250 GCA_000715115.1 Nicotiana otophora | reverse complement strand
GAACACTTAAATCACATCAACTAATGCTAAAAATCATGAATCACCCTGCAATTCAAACTTAACAAACTTGAAAATTCAAATTCCTACAACCGATGTCGAAACCTATCAAACCACGTCCGAAATATCTCAAATTTTGCACACAAGTCATATTCAACATTTCGGACCTACTCCAACTTTCGGAATCGTATTCCGACCCCGATATCAAAAAGTCCACTGCCGGTCAAAATCTCCAAAAATTCGACTTCCGCCATTTCAAGCCTAAATGAGCTACATACCTCCAAAACACAATCTGGACATGCCTCTAAGTCCAAAATCACCCAACAGAGCTAACAGAACCGAAAAAATTCCATTATGGAGTCGTCTTTACACAATTCCGACTACGGTCAAAATCCTAAGACTTAAGCTTCCGTTTTAGGGACTAAGTGTCCCAAATCACTTCGAATCACCTGGTAATTGAATTCAACCACGCACGCAAGTCAAGGTACATAATACGAAGCTGCTCAGGGCCTTATGCCGCCAGATGGGATTTAAATTCTCATAACGACCGGCCCTATCGTTACACAAAATGAACACATCCAGCCTGATACAGAGCCCATATTCACATTTGAATCCTTTCATGGACCTCAAGGCGATTCTGATCGCATCGTACTAGGCAAATAACCTTTCAAGGGTCCATAATAATCCCCTTTTCCCATAACACATAAGAACAGTCATTATAACCGGGACAAGCTTCCACAGTCCACCACCAGACGAACCGAGCGTCCTTCAGGAACAAATTCCCAATTAGCGATATTACCACAATATGCATACTTGGTTACCATTCTTCAATCAATCAAGTGACTACACGTCATACTTATATAATCTTCCTGTGGGATATGCTCCCATGGACTTCCGCACCAGGTAACAAGTCTGTACATTCATACTACAGGCCATACCAACGCTGTAAAACAATTCAAGAATCCGCATTCAGTATGCACAACCTCTTCACACCAGGCACCGATCTCAGGTGATACCAAAAACAATGCCAGCTGACTCTAACCATCTGAGTCCTTTCTTGCTCATCTGAGCTCGTGACATTCTTGTCAATACCGAACCGTGACCTTGATCCTCAACTTCCAAATCCCATGCTAATCACCGCACTTAACCGTGCCAATGCGCAAGAGAACCAAAAATTTCATCATAACTCTGGAACCACTAATAGGGTAAACACTTCATCATATAGAAACATTTTACTTAGCTCATTTCAAGAGAACCATTGCAACACACAGCCAAATTCCCATGACCACAGAAAATACAAACCTCGAGTAGTGGTTTAAACCACCATAATCCTTCTGGGATCCGTCTACACATAACATGCCATAATGCTAGAATGCCCCCAAATAAAATCAATTACGGCGACCGTCAAACCTCGCACATACCGCCACAAATCACATGCACAACTCAACACGCTGAAGGAGCTGATCATTGCTATCATCATGCCAATTCAACCATTGCTATCCAAACCCGACTTCTCCTAATTTACTCTGGATCTTCCTTAGAAATAACAACAACTCCTTTATCAATATAACAAACTCAATCCGCACTCATCCCGAGTGACCCCATTGTCTCAAAACCCACGAACCATTTCATACCCTCTTTGTGCGCATAATCGTGTCTTCAACTGATATACCCATTCTGGTGATTTTTATATAAATCCAAAGTTACATGCTCCCCTTCCTCTCATGATACCCTATAGACCAAAGATAATGAAGAACACTCCAAGCTCCTTTTTCATAATCTGCTGCAAAAGCTCGATATTCAACCATACTGTGGACTCGAAATCCTTAGACATCACACCTTAACTTTTGAATCTACTAGGACCGTTATTGACAGTCGCCCACTCTGACTTGGTCCCGAATATAATCAACTCCAAGGCTCCGCTAGCACATGAGCACCCTCTCAAAGAAGCACCTAGCCGAATCATCTTCCTTGTAACTCGCCTCTACACGAAGCATAAATTCTGAGTCTTCCCAAAGCCTGAGCATGAATTGATAAGGCCAACTATAGCATACATTCCTCAAATTGCTTGCTCAAATAACCACTGACGTTCTCTTTACTTAGTCATAATATCCCACCAATATGCCGATAACCAGAAATCTCACAATTAGTCGACCATGCAATCCAACTGTAGGCGGTGGAACTCTCCCACTTAGCTTGAAGCTACCATTGCATAACTATAGAACCCGTCAAGACTCTTTCTTCATCGTTGAACTGATCTTGCACAACCAACTCGCAAAAAACCTCGAAATCCTTCCATTTGACCTTTCATGAACACTCTGAATCACCAACCACATTCACATATTCGACCTCTTGCCGGATAACCAGTAGAATTCTTTTGTGACATCCCTTTCAACACCACACAACCGCTAACCTGCTCACAGGAGATAACTCACCTGTGGAAATTCCATGCCGACATCATCCAATGCCACTGTACTAGGTACAATAACTACGAAATTAGTAACCCATCCTGAGCCTGTGCTCATTCACCAGTTGTACAGGTCCGTTCACTCCTCACGGACATCAACTAAAGGTGCGACAATACATTCCAATCCAAAGTCAAGTTTTATGCTTCTTCATATCAAGCAACTCCCTCCTGTCACACCCAATCTTCCTCAATATAGCAGCCAATACTCCAAATTAAGTCCGTAGACCTAGTCACGGTCCACCAGAAATCCCAAATCACTCTAAACTTTCCCAAGACGTGTAGTCATCCTACCACAGAACCTATATGCTACCCTGCCCCAAAGGCGAATCGAAGAAAATCATAACACCGATGAACTTAACACATTCAATCAAGGACGACGACACCATACATTGGATGAAGATTCCATCACACTAGAAAATACCAAGCCTCGTTACTCCATCAACCCAAATCTGGACATTCATAGGCCAATTGCTTTTCCTTCGCCGAAATAAGATACTGAATCTCGGGACCTTGCACTAAGTAAACCTCCTTCCAAGTCATTCACTGCCCCGACACATAGGCAAGCGTCCTACCATCTCATCAATACTGTGCGACAACAACTCCTGAGCATCATAGCAACCTGTGCTTAGACTCAAAGCTCTCAGAAGTACAATTACTGGGCTAAAATGACAGAATATCCTTCCACAAGGTGACGACAATAGTCCAATCAACTACGCAAGGAGAAACATCCCGCACTACATCTGTAGTACCATTTATAAATCCTCAATTCCCGATTTACAACCAGCGCTTCATGTCGCATAAGAGTGAATGGGAAATAAATGAAGGCATAAGCCTCAAAGGAATCAAATCGCACGATAAGGAATCAAGAAGGGAAGTGCTCCTAACAACCCTGTAGCCTCTCAAAGATAAGTACAAACGTCTCCGTACCGATTCGCAGGACTCTACTAGACTCGCTCATAACTCGTGAGACCTAAGTGAACCTAGTGCTCTGATACCATGTTGTCACGACCCAAAATCCGTTAAAAATCGTGATGGCGCCGGACACCACTGTCAGGCAAGCCAACACTAAATAGTTAATTAAATTCTCATTGTAATATACTTGAAATCGTAAATTTACTTCAATCTAACTAGTAAAAGATGAATTTACAGAATAATAACAATGCTTTCCAATTTCAATACTGAATATCCCATAATCATCCCATAACCCGGTGTCACAAGTGCATGAGCATTTTCTAGGAATTTAAAATAAAATACAATACCTGTCCGGAATACAAATTTGGACAGGAAAGAAAGTACAATACTCTGAAGGAGACTCTGCTGGCTGCGGGTCGTACATAAGATGCAACTCACCTAAGTCCCCGTAATAACCGCACCTCTGCGCCTACAAGGCCACTAGTCATATGTATATGCACAAAATGTGCAACAAGTGTAGTATGAGTACGCAAATCAATGCATACCCAGTAAGTGTCCCGCTTAACCTCGAAGAAGTAGTGACGAGAGGTCGACTCTGACACATACTGTGTCCATCAATAATATAAGGTGCAATAAATAAGTGAATGAATATGAGACAGAGTAAATATATGAAACAAACAAGTATAAATACGTGGTACAATTTTCCTCTTTACAATTTACTCAAGCTCTGTGCTAGCGAGTGCCCTCCGTAACCGGAGCATATATATATATATATATATATATATATATATATATATATGGATGTAGTGGATCTCATTAAAAAGGTGGTTGTCAAAATTAAAATCAGGGAAAAACCCTCAGATACACTAGCTTCTTGCCAAATGTTACGCACGATTCCACGAGGATAATTTATATATAGGAAATACTGAGGCGAATGGCCCGATCCAACATAAAAGTAAACTGTGCACTGTCGAGGGTCGAACGACATGAACCATAGATGCATTTATTAACCTGCCGAGGCGAACGACCCGCTCCCATGAGAGTGTGGTACATAAATCCCGTCGAGGCGAACCACCCGATCCCATAAGAGTGGAAGAAGGAAATACCCCGCTCGCGAATCATACGTGCAACGCGGTCAAGTATAAATTTAAGGAATTTCCCTGCTCGCGGATCATACTTGCAACGCGGTCAAATATAAATTTAACATTTAAAATCATATCTCTTTCTTGATTCTTTTCAAAATAAGGGAAATTCAGCTTGTAGCTCTTTAAAAAAATTACACCGCTCGCGAAACATACATGCGACGCGGTTACACATAGATTTCTTAAGTTATTATGGCGTTCCTCAATTCTTTTCAAAAATACAAAGTTCAAATGAAAACCTTTAAGTTCCCAACGTTTTCCTCAATTTCAACTCCTTTCGAAACGTTTAATAAGCTAACTCAATCTCGCTTCCTTTCAAGGCAAGCAATAAACATAAATTCAACAACAATAGCAACAAGGCATGATGTAAGCTTAAAACTACTCGGACATAGGCATAGTTAGTAGCTACGTGCGGACTTTCGTCACCTCGTGCATACGTAGCCCCCACAATTTAGAATCACATAATAATTTATTTTACCTATGGGGTTAATTCCCCCTTACAAGGTTAGAAGGGAGACTTACCTCGCTCCGAAGTTCCATAACCGGCTTCTGAGCCCTTCAAACAACTTGAATCGATGCACAACACTCAAAAACTAGCCAATAATTATGCAAACCCATTAATATACACTCGAATACTCATTATAATCAAATTTATAGCAATTTCTAACCCAGATCGAAAAGTCGATAAAAATCACCCTCGAGCCCACGTGCCCGAATTTTGAATATTTTCGAAGATAATCATTACCCATAACCTTATGAACTTAAATATATGATTTATTCCCAATTCCATGTCCAAATTCTTGGTCAAAATCCAAAATACCGAATTCTAGATTTTCTACCAAAACCCCCACAATTTATACTAATTTTCATGTTCAAATCCATATAAACTCATGTACTTAACTCAAAATTGTGAAGAAAGTACTTACCCCATTATGATTGATGAAGATGGCACTCCAATGTGCTCCAAAATCGGCTCCCATGGGCAAAACTGAAATGAGATAGAGCCAAATCCTCGCTTTAAAGGAGACAATGCCCAGCCTTGACTTCCGCACTTGCGGCCCTTTCGTCGCATTTGCGATCTCGCAGGTGTGGCTAAAACCTCGCACCTGCGCATTCCCTCTGCCTAGCTTGACTCCACCTGCTCCTTTCCTTCCGCATCTGCGCCTTCGCATGTGCGGACATACCTTCGCATCTGCGCTCCCAGATTCTTCTCTCATTATCGCACCTGCGACGCACCTTCGCATCTGCGACCTCGCAGGTGCGGACAACCCTTCGCACCTGCGGTCACTTCCCAACTTCGCCCAAACTGCACCTGCGACCACTGGCTTGCACCTAGGGCCCTTTTTGCGCAGGTGCGATCACACCAAATATCAGCTGCCTCATCTTTTCTTACAAGTCCAAACTTGATCCTTTAACCACTCAGAATCCACCCGGGGCCCTCGGGACCTTAACCAATTATACCAACATATTTCAAAACACATTACGAACTTAGTCGAGCCTTCAAATCACATCAAACAACGTCAAATTCATGAATCACACCCTATTCCAAGCTTAATGAACTTTCCAATTTCAAACTTCTACGTTCGATGCCGAAACCTATCAAATCACATCTGATTGACCTCAAATTGTGCACACAAGTCACATTTGACATTATGGACCTACTCCAACTTCCAGAATCGGAATCCGACCTCGATATCAAAAAGTCAACTTCCGGTCAAATTTCTAACTTTCGCCNATATATATATATATATATATATATATATATATATATATATGGATGTAGTGGATCTCATTAAAAAGGTGGTTGTCAAAATTAAAATCAGGGAAAAACCCTCAGATACACTAGCTTCTTGCCAAATGTTACGCACGATTCCACGAGGATAATTTATATATAGGAAATACTGAGGCGAATGGCCCGATCCAACATAAAAGTAAACTGTGCACTGTCGAGGGTCGAACGACATGAACCATAGATGCATTTATTAACCTGCCGAGGCGAACGACCCGCTCCCATGAGAGTGTGGTACATAAATCCCGTCGAGGCGAACCACCCGATCCCATAAGAGTGGAAGAAGGAAATACCCCGCTCGCGAATCATACGTGCAACGCGGTCAAGTATAAATTTAAGGAATTTCCCTGCTCGCGGATCATACTTGCAACGCGGTCAAATATAAATTTAACATTTAAAATCATATCTCTTTCTTGATTCTTTTCAAAATAAGGGAAATTCAGCTTGTAGCTCTTTAAAAAAATTACACCGCTCGCGAAACATACATGCGACGCGGTTACACATAGATTTCTTAAGTTATTATGGCGTTCCTCAATTCTTTTCAAAAATACAAAGTTCAAATGAAAACCTTTAAGTTCCCAACGTTTTCCTCAATTTCAACTCCTTTCGAAACGTTTAATAAGCTAACTCAATCTCGCTTCCTTTCAAGGCAAGCAATAAACATAAATTCAACAACAATAGCAACAAGGCATGATGTAAGCTTAAAACTACTCGGACATAGGCATAGTTAGTAGCTACGTGCGGACTTTCGTCACCTCGTGCATACGTAGCCCCCACAATTTAGAATCACATAATAATTTATTTTACCTATGGGGTTAATTCCCCCTTACAAGGTTAGAAGGGAGACTTACCTCGCTCCGAAGTTCCATAACCGGCTTCTGAGCCCTTCAAACAACTTGAATCGATGCACAACACTCAAAAACTAGCCAATAATTATGCAAACCCATTAATATACACTCGAATACTCATTATAATCAAATTTATAGCAATTTCTAACCCAGATCGAAAAGTCGATAAAAATCACCCTCGAGCCCACGTGCCCGAATTTTGAATATTTTCGAAGATAATCATTACCCATAACCTTATGAACTTAAATATATGATTTATTCCCAATTCCATGTCCAAATTCTTGGTCAAAATCCAAAATACCGAATTCTAGATTTTCTACCAAAACCCCCACAATTTATACTAATTTTCATGTTCAAATCCATATAAACTCATGTACTTAACTCAAAATTGTGAAGAAAGTACTTACCCCATTATGATTGATGAAGATGGCACTCCAATGTGCTCCAAAATCGGCTCCCATGGGCAAAACTGAAATGAGATAGAGCCAAATCCTCGCTTTAAAGGAGACAATGCCCAGCCTTGACTTCCGCACTTGCGGCCCTTTCGTCGCATTTGCGATCTCGCAGGTGTGGCTAAAACCTCGCACCTGCGCATTCCCTCTGCCTAGCTTGACTCCACCTGCTCCTTTCCTTCCGCATCTGCGCCTTCGCATGTGCGGACATACCTTCGCATCTGCGCTCCCAGATTCTTCTCTCATTATCGCACCTGCGACGCACCTTCGCATCTGCGACCTCGCAGGTGCGGACAACCCTTCGCACCTGCGGTCACTTCCCAACTTCGCCCAAACTGCACCTGCGACCACTGGCTTGCACCTAGGGCCCTTTTTGCGCAGGTGCGATCACACCAAATATCAGCTGCCTCATCTTTTCTTACAAGTCCAAACTTGATCCTTTAACCACTCAGAATCCACCCGGGGCCCTCGGGACCTTAACCAATTATACCAACATATTTCAAAACACATTACGAACTTAGTCGAGCCTTCAAATCACATCAAACAACGTCAAATTCATGAATCACACCCTATTCCAAGCTTAATGAACTTTCCAATTTCAAACTTCTACGTTCGATGCCGAAACCTATCAAATCACATCTGATTGACCTCAAATTGTGCACACAAGTCACATTTGACATTATGGACCTACTCCAACTTCCAGAATCGGAATCCGACCTCGATATCAAAAAGTCAACTTCCGGTCAAATTTCTAACTTTCGCCAAACGACTCCAAAATGACCTACGGACCTCCAAATCCACTTCCGGACACGCTCCCAATACCGGAATCACCATATGGAGCTATTCTCGGACTCAGAATTCCAAACGGACATCGATAACATTAAATTACACTTCAACCCAAATTTATGGAATTCTTCCAAAATGCTAACTTCCACAATAGGTGCCGAAACGCTCCCGGGGTATCCAAAACTCGATTCCGAACATACGCCCAAGTTCGAAATCATCATACAAACTTGCTGGAACCTTCAAATCCCAATTCCGAGACCGTTTACTCAAAAATCCAACTTTAGTCAATTCTTCCAGCTTAAAGCTTCCGAAATCGGAATTTTCATTTCAAATCAATTTTGAATTTCCGAAATTTCAATTCCGACCACGCGTACAAGTCATAATACCTGAAGTGAAGCTGCTCATGGTCTCAAACCGCCGAACGACGCGCTAGAGATCAAAACAATCAGTTAGGTCATTTCACATTAGAAGTATAAAAATGAATATACGTAGATTAGGAAAAATAACACTTGAAGAAGGAGACAAAAGTACTAAGTAATTAATAGGACAAGAAAACTTTATCATAATTTATTCACTCATTCGAATAACCTTAACCAAATCCAAAAATACATATAATTTAAAACATATTTTACCAAGGATAATCATAAATACTATATGATATATATATATATATATATATAACACTTAAAGCTTGGAATAGTATTTTTTACACCAAGAACGCCGTCTATAAAGAGATATTAGATCAGATATAAAAATATAACATATCGTAATTATCTTCGTACAATAAAATATATGTAAATAAAAAATTATATAATTGAACTACCTAAATTCTTAATCTTTGCAAGTTCAGAAGATATCTAATAACTCTGCATTCAACTATTTTGTCAATAATATTTATTTTTTAATTAACTAAATGTTGCACTATCTCGACGCCAATTGCTATTACACATAAGTATTTTTACTCTAAATTTTATACACTTATTTATTGATAGATGCGAAAAATAAGTGCAACGCACGTACACTAAATCTAGTGCTATATTAAAAGCACGAAGACTCTTAGTGAAGCGCCGTTCGCCTTTTTAACCCTTTAAAAATTAATTTTACATTAGACAAAATAGTCATTTAATTATTTTTTAAATATTTAGGAATATACATTTAATTATTTTTTTAATATTTAGGGATAATTGTTTAATTATATTTCTAATATTTAGGATTTATTTTCGTTTCGTTTAAGTATAGAAGTCCTTTACTTTATCTCATAGTTTAACGTGTTTGCACATTAGTTTTTTTAACCGATTACATGTAAACATTTCGCCCACTTTTAGTATTTTTAGATTTTGAAGTACTTTTCTTTGTTATGTTTTAGCACGAGAGTAATTACTCCCATTTAGCTATCTATGTAAAAAGTATAATAATGTTATAAATAGAATTGTATTTAAGGCGAATATCTATATTTTAGAGAGATTATATGGTTTGTTACTTTGTGGCTAAATCACTTTTTCCCTATAAATAGAGATTCTATTCCATTGTAGTTCATCCCAAATCAATAAGAATTTTTTCTCTTTCTTTGCAATATTCTTCTTTATTGATTTATTACACGTTAGCAACACGAGACTCTACCGTCTCAAGAAACTCTTTGAGAAGACTAAGTGACAAGGCCAATGTGTATTGGAATTTCCTATTCGTACTCTGTCAAATTCTAGTATAGTTTAAAATATCGTCCCACAGAGACTGGATAATATATGCTACAGACTTGTAATATTTTAACTACTATTTGAGAGAATCAAATTGATGAAAAGTGAGTGAGGTTTAAAATTTGTTAATTACTTAAACAAAATAAATAGGTTTTGGAAGATTTATAATTTAAAAAAGAGTTGAGAATCATTGAATTCACTTGATGATATTACTATAATAAAATCTCAATTTCTACATTTATTTCTTTAAAGAATAATTGCTTATTTCTAATACAATTATATTTTGCTCACTAAAAAATAATCAATTAATAACACTTTATGAGAATTATATTAATTAATCAACTTAAGACT
This sequence comes from Nicotiana otophora, assembly GCA_000715115.1. Classification (NCBI taxonomy): domain Eukaryota; kingdom Viridiplantae; phylum Streptophyta; class Magnoliopsida; order Solanales; family Solanaceae; genus Nicotiana; species Nicotiana otophora. The sequence continues at coordinate 31,812 of AWOL01S0004725.1, read as the reverse complement.
AGTGACATTTAAACCGAAATAGTTTTCTTGCTTGAATTGTGCTAAAAGAAAGTAAAAACTTTGTGAGAATATTTTTACTAAGGATCATTAATCTTGCCTACAACAATTCCTCCGTGAGAATTAAAACTGAGACAAGCAAGATTACGGACTTGAAATAATAGTTTACTAAACTATTACTCTCACTCTACTATTGTTTTCACCAGTTATTATATATTAATTTTGCTCCGTGAGAATTATAAAATTAATATAAGAATAACTTAAAGATAAAATATATAGACGTGATAATAGAGTAATTAAAAACCATCATTCTAGCACAATATGAAATCTAAATAAAAAGTTTCAAGCCAAGAAGATATAAAAACTGAGATAGTATCATAAAATATATCAAGCTTCATCAACTATCCCAACGAAAAGAGATTACTCTATTATGCAGTAAGAAAAGATAAAAAAGATATTTAGAAGACTAAGGAAATATTTTACTACACAGAAAGAAGACCAAGACTAGTTCTTGTCTTACAAAGATTGGATATCCTTATACAAAGAGAGCTTGCTATTTATAGGAAAAGATAAGTAGTTTTTGTCATGTTCCACTTTTGCGAATGTGAAATCCATGTATGTGAATGTAACCTTTTTGTACGTAGATTCCATATATGCAACTATGACACTTGTGTTTCGCTCTTGACTTCATGAGTTAGTCTTGCAAATGTAGGTTCCATGTATGCGAATGTGACCTTTGCAAATATAGATTCCACACATGTATCTATGACTCTTTTGTTGTAACGGCCCGGCCGGTCATTTTGAGTATATTAGACCCGATCTCCTACTTACTGCCTCCTCTTTGTTATATTGTAGTTACTTAACTTGTCGGGGTGTTTGGTTTTGGTTTCGGGTGAGTTTTAGAGTGAAATGGGACACATAGTCCCTAAGTTGGAAGGTTAAGGTGTAGGGGTTGACTGTAGTTTGACTTGTGTGAAGATGACTCCAGAATGGAGTTTTGATGGTTCCAATAGCTCCGTATGGTGAATTTGGTCGTAGGAGTCTGTCCGGATGTTGATTTGGATGTTCGTAGGTCATTTCAGCACGATTTGGCGAAAGTTGGAAAATGAAAGATTTTTGGGAAGTTTTACTGGGAGTTAACTTTATTGGTATCGGGGTCGGATCCCGATTCCAAAAGTTGAAATAGGTCTGTAATGTTATTTATGACCTGTGTGCAAAATTTAGTATCAATCAGAGTTGTTTTGGTATGAATCAGCGTTGGTTTCAAAATTCGGAAGTTCATAGTTCATAGGCTTGAATTTGTGTTGCGATTTATAAAATTTGTGTTGTTTGATGTGATTTGTGGCTTTGAGTAGGTCTGTTATGTGTTTTGAAACTTTTTGGTATATTCAGACGGGGTCTCTGGGACCCCAGGTGTGAATCAGATCATTTCTGGACTTAGTGATTCGCTGAAGTGTTGTTGTTCTAGTGGCTTCGCACCTGCGAAGGGTTTGGCCATAGGTGCAGTCTCGCAGATGCGCCTTGGTCATCGTAGAAGTGGAGGAGCCAGCCCAAGCCTGGTTTCGCAGGTGCAGACGTCTGAGCGCAGATGCGCTTTCGCAGGCGCGACCCTTTTCTCCGCAGAAGCAGAATTTGAGGAGGGGGCCTAAGACAGGACCGCATGTGTGGTCTCCTTCTCTGCAGAAGCAGGCTCGCAGGTGCGAGCCAGGGACCACAACAGCAGAACCCCTGGACTTAAGTGGAATCCGCATCTGCGATGGTTTTTCCGCAGGTGCGGCGTCGTAGAAGTGGCATAAGGGTAGCAAATGCGAGGATCGCTGAGCAGAAAAGAGGAAATTCGAGGGTTTGATTTCATAATTTATTTTGGGACTTTGAGAGCTCGGTTTGAGGCAAATTTCGAGGGATTTTCAGAAGAATTATTGGGGCAAGAATTCTTAACTCGATTTTGGTTAAATTACACTAATCTATCATTGTTATTATCATGTAATTAAGGATTGGAGTTCGAAAAATTGGGAAAAAGTAGTAGAACTTCCTAGACTATGTTTTTGGGTTTTGAAAGGCAAAATGAGGTCGGATTTGGATAATTATTGTATGATTGGACTCGATATCGAATGACTGTTCGGATTTTATAATTTTGGTCGGGTTCCGAGGTGCGAGCCTGAGGTGACTGTTTGGGGTCGATTTTTCAATTCTTTGCAAAGGTCATAATTTCATTGTTTAAATTAGTTTCGTATTGTTATATTTATAGTATGAAATTATTTTGGCTAGATTCGAGCCGTTCGGAGTTGAAAAATTAAGGGAAAGACCTTCTAGTTGATTATATTGATTTAGCATGGTTTGAGGTAAGTGACTTGTCTAAACTTGTGTGGGAAAAATTCTCCTTAGGACTTGGTATTGTTGTGATAATTTGTAATATGTGAATGCTGTGTACGCAAGCTGACGAGTGCATACACAGGTTAATTGTAAAATTTCCATTTTTTAGCTATGTAGTTCTCTTTCATGCCTTAATTGAGTTGCCTTAACATGTTGTAGTCCTCATAATTAGTCTAATTTCACATGTCTACTTGTCTTATCTCTTATTTGCAACTTGTCCTACATGTTTAGTTGAATTACTTGCTTTCTTTTGTTCCGTATTCATTATTTAACTACTGAATTCTTACTTGAAATTGCTATTCTTGGAGTATCATGTGGTTGAATTTGGTATTGAGTTGCAAAGGCCGCGGTTCCCATTGAGGCAAAGTGTAAGTTGTGAAATATCATTTTATTGAGTTACTCTCCGGTTATTATTGTTGAAACTTTGTGTACATTGTTGCTGAGCTGTGGGCTCCTTGTTGTGAAATTCTGTTATTTGTTTGGCTTTTCTGGCAAGTTGCGATATTTGGTAACTTGAGGTGCGAATTGTGATACGTTGTGATATTGATATGCATGCGGTGATATAAGTTCTGGGTGTCGAAAAGAATGCGGTGAGATAAGGTGGGCTTGATACACGTGGCTAGTAGGGGAACTACTAGAAGCCATGCAGTGTGATAAGGTGGGCTAAAACGCAGGGTGCTATTTCGGAAAAAATAATTTTCAAAACTAAATATAAAGGCTCCCGCGGTGATATAAGAAAAGATTATGATTTATTTTTATGATTTGGGACTACGAGGCGGTACCTTGGGAGTGACCATTGTTGATCTTTTCTCTATTTTCTCTATTTGCTGTATTTGTCTTGGTTGTTTGTTTCCTTAACGTGTAAATTCTTGTTTTCCTTCCGTGTTGTATTACTTCCTTGATTCTGTGTTGTTAACTTTGGTAAATTCCTTATTATTTCATTCCCATTGTCTTTATTAGTATATCATTATATCTTTTGCCATGTTTCTTATTATCTCCAGTAGGGCCTTGACCTGACTTCGTTACTACTCTACCGAGGTTAGGCTTGACACTTACTGGGTACCGTTGTGGTGTACTCATACTACGCTTCTACACATCTTTCTGTGCAGATCCAGCTACTTCCTATCAGTCCCGACATTAGTGAGTTGAGGTTGCTTTGGAGACTTCAAAGTACACCTGCCCGCATTTGCAGGCCTCGGAGTCCCCTTCTATCCTGTTTTCCTTATTTCATTACACTATCTTAGACAGTGATGTATAGGATTGTTCAAAATTGTTACTAGATCTTGTGACTTATACTTCACCAGGTTTTGGGAGTTGTACATTTTGAATTATAGATTTTACTTATGCAGTTGTTGAAGTTTTGAGATTTTAAGTTGTTATTTCAATTATTCTGCATTGTATACGGTCGGAATAGAGCTCGCTTATGACATGGAAAGTTAGGCTCGGAACATGGCAACCAAAGACTGAAGATCGACCCCGAGTCCCACCGAGCTAGAACCCGGGTCAGAACACCTGTCTTCGAGAACATTAAGTCCATAATTCCGGAATCGACCTTATCCCAGATCGAGCTTGAAGAAATATTGTTAGCATAACCAACAGAAGACCGAAATATCCGTGACCGGTCAGGTATTATGGCGGGAATCTCGGCGCGTATCAGTAAAGAATCGAAAATCATCTAATCAAGGGATGTTTTTTTACCTTTTATAGAATTGTACCTAAAGTATGATTCCTCTACTATATAAAAGGGGGTCTGACAATTCATTCAACACATTATAATACGTTTCCCAAAGCAATACATTGTTATTATTTCTCTTTAAGATCTTGTTCTTCTGTATCCTGATGCCGATCGAAGCATACCTAACTCGAGGGTGGCTAACCTTCCAAGTCTAATACTATTCAATTCGCGTGGTTTTCATTTACTTTGTCATTATTTATTTCAATTGCGATCTAATTTATTATTTTGTATCAAGTTAGTCCACGTATCCTTAAGATCACTTACAAATTCAATTGTTATCCGATTTTAAGGGTAAACAATTTGGCGCCCATCGTGGGACTAAGGATAATAGTGGTTATTTGATACAAATCTCCATAACACACACTACTGTACACTTTTTCTTTGAAGTGTCTCTATTTTTAGGTTAAAACTCAAATTGTCAAACTCTCAATCAACACCCTTACATGTTGACAACAAGTCCGGCCATTACGGTGAAAATAACAACATAGCGGCCGGTGACGAGGTACCGCCCATTGATCCCATCAGAATTCTGGCCGTGGGCTAGATTGATGCTAATTCACATGTGGCTATCGACACAATTTTGCCTATCGACCCCGAGAATAGCATCCGTGGTGGAGCCCTATCGGCAACTCAAAACACACAAAATATTGGAGGAGACGAGATCAGTTTATGGGTGATCTTCGAAATGCTGCAGGCTCAACAGGCGGCGATAGCTCAGTTACAGAACCAAAGTCGTGCACCGAGCGGAGTTGAAAATGAATAGGGAGCTAACCCCGAGATCATAAAGATGCTCGAAGAGCTGACAAAACGGATAGAATCAGGGGAGAAGAAAATCGAAGCTAATGACAAAAAAATGGAAACTTACAATTCCAGGGTAGACCAAATCCCAAGAGCACCACCAATATTGAAATTCCTGGATTCCAAGAAGTTCGTGCAAAAACCTTTTCCTCCGAGCGTGGCTCCAAAGCCGATCACTAAGAAATTCCGCATGCCCGAGATTGCTAAGTATAACTGAACGACCGACCCATGAGCATGTATCCTCTTATATATGTTCCATCAAAGGGAACAACTTGGAGGATGATGAGATCGAGTCTGTCCTGCTGAAGAAGTTCGGAGAGACCCTGTCAAAAGGGGATATGATATGGTATCACAACTTACCTCCTAATTCTACTGACTCATTTGCTATGCTTGCAGATTCTTTCTTGAAAGCACATGTCGGGGCCATCAAGGTCGAGACCAGAAAATTAGATCTTTTCAAAGTAAAACAGAAGGATAACGAGATGCTCAGAGAGTTCATGTCACAGTTTCAAATGGAACGAATGGACCTGCCACCGGCCGCTGATGATTGGGCCATTCAGGCTTTCGCCCAAGGGCTCAATGTTTGAAGCTCGATGGCTTCACAGTAGTTGAAACAAAACCTGATAGAATATCCGGTCGTTACTTGGGCCGACGTGCATAACCGGTATCAATCAAAGATCAGAGTGAATGATGATCAACTCGGGGCCCCTTTGGGGTCTCTTTATCCCGTCAGAACCATTGACAGAGTCAAGAGAGACATTGATCATGAACCGAGACCAAACAGGGATCAGTATCTGCCATATAATGGAGACCGAAGAAGTAGTGGATCCAGGCAGAATTCTATGAGAAACGAAAGGAGAAGTGACTGAGGTCAGAGCAACCGGGGACTCATGAGCAAAAACGGCTTCGACAGGCCCATCGGGCCTAAAGAAGCATTGAGGTTATCGGAATATAGCTTTAATGTCTATGCTGCCACCATTGTATCAGCTATCGGACGTATCAAAGATACCAAATAGCCTCGACCTCTATAGTCTGATCCAACCCAAAGGGATCCTAGCCAGATATGTAAATATCACGGCACTCACGACCGTAGAATGGAGGACTACCGACAATTAAGAGAGGAAGTAGCCCGACTATTCAACAACGGGCATCTTCGAGAATTCCTGAGCGACCGAGCCAAGAATTATTTCAGAAATAGGGATACTAACAAACAGACCAAACAAGAAGAACCTCAACACTTCATTAACATGATCATTGGTGGGGTCGATGTCCCTCAGGGGCCGATGTTGAAGCTCACCAAATTGTCCATCACGAGGGAGAAACGGACTCGAGATTACATACCATGAGGAACCTTGTCTTTCAACGACGAGGATGCGGAAGGGATCGTGCAGCCCCACAATAATGCACTGGTAATGTTGATACCCAATTTTACCCTCATATTTTTGCAAATAATATATGCTTTCAAAACATTAACTTGCATCATTATTTAATTTACAAGATTTATACAAGCATCTTCTATAATTTTCCATAATTGTTAGGGCTTTTAAATTGATTTTTTGTATTTAAATTGCTCTAATAATTATTAATTATTCCTTCAAATTATTTTGTGATGACTCAATTACCTAAATCCTTATTTTGCATCTATAATATTTGCTTCAGGTATTTTACTCTATTTGTTTTATAATTATATTAGTAGTTTTAGGCTATTTGCACAATCTCGCAATAATAGCCTATATTTTATAATTGTATTATATTTGTCATTTTATTCAGGGTCAAAATAATATCTTACATTTTTATAATCTTATACTATTGTTTTAAGGTATTAATTTGCATAAACAACATTTTTATAATTTATTTAACTATTTTATTAAAATATTGTTTCCTTAATTTCTTATTTAAAGGCTGGCCCAAATTTTGAGC
>AWOL01S0004725.1:3815-22972 GCA_000715115.1 Nicotiana otophora | reverse complement strand
CCAATCCAAACGACCCCTATAATTAACCCGGTCGATACCCGTTCCAAACGACCCACCCCGCTTATCTCTTAATCTCGACCGTTGATCTTTCAAGATCAACAGTCTACAATCACCCCACCCTTTTTAATTACCCTAGACCTGAAACCCTAACCCATTCCCCTCTAACCCGCCACCCCTAAACGCTCTTAACCTCCCCTTCTCTCTTTTGAAGAATCCTAGCCGCCTCCCCTTAGTTCCCTCTCCTAGTCCCACTGATAATGGGATTCAACCATTATCTTCTTACCATGTTTGATGCCCTTTGGTACTGGTCATCCGTTTGTGGTGTTACTTAGGTGCTTGCCTAAGTTTGGCAAGCAAGACCTCCTGAGATGGAACCAAAGTGGTTTGAACCTTTGATTCTGATCATTATTCCGTCTATATACATACATGGAAAGACGATATGAAGCCGATTCACAAAAAACCTTTGGTCGATTCCTTGATTTCTGTCGAATTAGGGTTCAGAATTTTATACTTTTCCTTTTACCCGTTCCATTACTGATAGCATATGTACTTTCTTTCCATCTTTATGTTTGATTGATTGTTTTCCTTATTTGTTAGGTTTATTTCTACTACTATATAAACCCCTCCCCTTTCCCCTTTAAGACAGACTTTGAATCACCCAGATTCACTAAAAATCGAAGCGATTACTCTATTGTTCTCTTATTCTCTTGTTCTACACTCTGCTTCTTGGCCGGCTGAAAGCCAAGGCCACCGGGATTCGATTTTCAACTTTTCTTGGTGTGAGCACTGCCCGGGGTTCATTTGAAGCCCTTGGAAACTCTGACGCACTAAGAATCTGGGTTCTTTCTCTTTGTTGACATTCAGAGCACTGTGAAATTTGTTCTTTCTTGTTGTTTGTTTATTCAACTAATAGCTGGTAAGTCTCTTGGCTTTATTGTTTGATTCTTGTGTGTTCATGTCCTGCATATTCACCCCTCTGAATTTCATGACCTAAATGTGCTCTTAGACCATCTCTATGTGTAACTTTACTATCATTGCACTTGTATTCTGATTTGAACCACTTTAGCATTTGGCCTTTTACTTAAAATCTCCAGTTTTGTGAGATATGTTATTTGAATATGCTTCACGTGAATAATTTAGACTCTCTTAAGTTCATTTATCCAAATGTATTGGTACTTGAATGTCTACATTACTGTTTGACATGAGTTTGCTTTCCTACTCTACTTTGAATTCCTGCAATGACTGCCTCACATCTGTAATGTGTTATAATCTGTGACTTGCTCCCCTGCTATTGTGTCACTCAGCATGTCTTTGGCTTACTTAATTTCATACCCCTTTAGTGGTTATCTGAAACTTTAGAGTGGCTATCTTAATCTGTGTTTCATTACAATATTTGAGACTGTTTGTCTTAGTGATAAATTGGCATGTATGCTTTCTGGTGTTGTGGAGGATATTCAGCATGATTTGGACCTTTAGGCTTTAACCCTTTAAGTTAGTGCCCTACTTAGACCTGTTTGGTATTATGCACCTTTGTATGTTAACCTTGTGATCTCAGGAAATTTGCTTCTCCTCTAACTCTGAATTTGCTTTCTACCAATGTGTTATCTCTTGCTAAGTATTGAACCTGTAATATCCATCTGCCTCTAAGTCTTGTTGACCTTCTCAACTAGCATGTTCTGTGTTTTAGACAACTTTGCTATGTCTGCTTTCTAAATACAAGTGCATCTCTTCATGTTCTGTCCCCTAACCATTGTTCTCTCACTCTCATTTGTTGCCTACACTATTCTGAATCTATCACTCTTGGCCAGCTGAAAGCCAAGGCCACTAAGACTTTCTTTATTGATCTCCCTAGTGTGAGCACTGCTCGGGGTCCATTTGAGACCCTTGTGAACTCTGACACACTAGGATTTGTGGTTCTTTGGCCACCCTTTTTATTGCTGAGACCTTAGCTGTCTCTAACACTCAGTTCTTTCCTCATTCTATCTGCTGAATATGCAAATTGGGTTGTTTAAGTGGTTTATGTGTGATTCAATGTTTGGGTCATATGATCAATCTGTGGATGTTTGGTTTGGTTTGAGTCCCTCTATGGTTTCTGGGCTGTGTTGATGAATATAGCCCATGTTGGGATCTGGGCAAGCTATTTGTGATGAAAACGTTTGTTAAAGGCCTAGACAACATTGGGTATCTCCTTTTGGGCCTGCTATAGGCCTACTGCTATTGCTTGTATAATATGTTGTAATTACATTTATTATTGGGTTTGTAATAATTTTATAATAAATAATTAGGGGTGTTAGTGAAATCGAGGAAATGGGTATACTCTAATGTTTTTCATGAAAGGGTAGAAAACATTCCTATAGGGTTCGTATGGTCTGCTTGTTGTCCAACCTGCTATATATATGCCATTCAATTTCCATGTGCACTGGTAGAAATCATGCTATTAGGAAAATCACACACTCACATAACTTGCCTACTATCAAAGCATAAGTATTTTATTTATTCCTATGTCTACTACTAGACAACATGCCTATAGGAAATAAAAATATCGATGATCATTCTTTCAATTTACATAACTTGTAGCATATTCATTAGATACCATGCCTATAGGATTATAATAGCTTATGTTCTACTGATCTTCATCTAGAAATCCTGCATACAGGACTTTAATTGGTTGATTTGCTATTGTTATCATATTGCTCACCTAGAAAACATGCTTATAGGGGCTAAATATAAAAAATATCAGTTGCAATCGTTAATCATTGGAAATCATGCCTATAGGGTATTACTACTCGCTTTAAAGTGTTAATGCTGAACTTTCCAAACATTGTTTCATTGCTTAGACGTGCCACTTTTAGAAAGCATGCCCATAGGATCGAACTGAGTAATTCTGAGTATTTCCAATGGTTATCATTGCCAACCACTGCGTAAATCACCTAGAGATCATGTCTATAGGTTTAATCACTTATAACCTGTAATTGCAATACTAGATACCCCCAAACTGTATAGTTGTTTTGAAATCATATCCATAAGTTTAAAGTGGCACTTTGTATCTGAGACTGCCTGCGCGTTTGAATCCAAGGTCATATAGACACCATGTCTATAGGTCTTAATGGCTTTACTTTGCCTCAGTTTCTAAGTTGTCTAATGCCTAATGTGAGAACCTGTTTTGCATGCATTTGTTGTTTAAGTGTGGAGGCTAACTTGATCACTTAACTGTCCCTACATGTAGTCCAATTTATTTTGTATGTCGCCTAGTTTTATCATTTTGAGCAGCCTAAGTAAAGTCTAGAACCACCCAAATAGAGGTCCAATACCTCTCGGACCATAGGTATGGGACGAGTAGTGCACGTGTAGGGTACGACATAGAATTGAATTAGAGCGCCCTTAGGTAAACAAATTTAACATAGTAATTGAATACCTGGAGATGATAGTCTGTACCTACTAGATAATATGAGTAACACCCTATCTCAAGGGAGTACGAAATATTATTTATGTTGTACGGGGTGATCCTTTAGGCTAAAAAACATAAGACTCCCCCCCTTCCTTTATTTTCTATTAGAATGAAAAAATAGCTGTACCTACCTATTCAAGATCTCTTTGTAATAAAATTCTTAGATTTTGTACTCTCTTTGCTTATTTGATCACATAGACTAATTCATATAATTTAAGTTTACNAATACTAGATACCCCCAAACTGTATAGTTGTTTTGAAATCATATCCATAAGTTTAAAGTGGCACCTTGTATCTGAGACTGCCTGCGCGTTTGAATCCAAGGTCATATAGACACCATGTCTATAGGGCTTAATGGCTTTACTTTGCCTCAGTTTCGAAGTTGTCTAACGCCTAATGTGAGAACCTGTTTTGCATGCATTTGTTGTTTAAGTGTGGAGGCTAACTTGATCCCTTAACTGTCCCTACATGTAGTCCAATTTATTTTGTATGTCGCCTAGTTTTATCATTTTGAGCAGCCTAAGTAAAGTNTGCCTCTAAGTCTTGTTGACCTTCTCAACTAGCATGTTCTGTGTTTTAGACAACTTTGCTATGTCTGCTTTCTAAATACAAGTGCATCTCTTCATGTTCTGTCCCCTAACCATTGTTCTCTCACTCTCATTTGTTGCCTACACTATTCTGAATCTATCACTCTTGGCCAGCTGAAAGCCAAGGCCACTAAGACTTTCTTTATTGATCTCCCTAGTGTGAGCACTGCTCGGGGTCCATTTGAGACCCTTGTGAACTCTGACACACTAGGATTTGTGGTTCTTTGGCCACCCTTTTTATTGCTGAGACCTTAGCTGTCTCTAACACTCAGTTCTTTCCTCATTCTATCTGCTGAATATGCAAATTGGGTTGTTTAAGTGGTTTATGTGTGATTCAATGTTTGGGTCATATGATCAATCTGTGGATGTTTGGTTTGGTTTGAGTCCCTCTATGGTTTCTGGGCTGTGTTGATGAATATAGCCCATGTTGGGATCTGGGCAAGCTATTTGTGATGAAAACGTTTGTTAAAGGCCTAGACAACATTGGGTATCTCCTTTTGGGCCTGCTATAGGCCTACTGCTATTGCTTGTATAATATGTTGTAATTACATTTATTATTGGGTTTGTAATAATTTTATAATAAATAATTAGGGGTGTTAGTGAAATCGAGGAAATGGGTATACTCTAATGTTTTGCATGAAAGGGTAGAAAACATGCCTATAGGGTTCGTATGGTCTGCTTGTTGTCCAACCTGCTATATATATGCCATTCAATTTCCATGTGCACTGGTAGAAATCATGCTATTAGGAAAATCACACACTCACATAACTTGCCTACTATCAAAGCATAAGTATTTTATTTATTCCTATGTCTACTACTAGACAACATGCCTATAGGAAATAAAAATATCGATGATCATTCTTTCAATTTACATAACTTGTAGCATATTCATTAGATACCATGCCTATAGGATTATAATAGCTTATGTTCTACTGATCTTCATCTAGAAATCCTGCATACAGGACTTTAATTGGTTGATTTGCTATTGTTATCATATTGCTCACCTAGAAAACATGCTTATAGGGGCTAAATATAAAAAATATCAGTTGCAATCGTTAATCATTGGAAATCATGCCTATAGGGTATTACTACTCGCTTTAAAGTGTTAATGCTGAACTTTCCAAACATTGTTTCATTGCTTAGACGTGCCACTTTTAGAAAGCATGCCCATAGGATCGAACTGAGTAATTCTGAGTATTTCCAATGGTTATCATTGCCAACCACTGCGTAAATCACCTAGAGATCATGTCTATAGGTTTAATCACTTATAACCTGTAATTGCAATACTAGATACCCCCAAACTGTATAGTTGTTTTGAAATCATATCCATAAGTTTAAAGTGGCACTTTGTATCTGAGACTGCCTGCGCGTTTGAATCCAAGGTCATATAGACACCATGTCTATAGGTCTTAATGGCTTTACTTTGCCTCAGTTTCTAAGTTGTCTAATGCCTAATGTGAGAACCTGTTTTGCATGCATTTGTTGTTTAAGTGTGGAGGCTAACTTGATCACTTAACTGTCCCTACATGTAGTCCAATTTATTTTGTATGTCGCCTAGTTTTATCATTTTGAGCAGCCTAAGTAAAGTCTAGAACCACCCAAATAGAGGTCCAATACCTCTCGGACCATAGGTATGGGACGAGTAGTGCACGTGTAGGGTACGACATAGAATTGAATTAGAGCGCCCTTAGGTAAACAAATTTAACATAGTAATTGAATACCTGGAGATGATAGTCTGTACCTACTAGATAATATGAGTAACACCCTATCTCAAGGGAGTACGAAATATTATTTATGTTGTACGGGGTGATCCTTTAGGCTAAAAAACATAAGACTCCCCCCCTTCCTTTATTTTCTATTAGAATGAAAAAATAGCTGTACCTACCTATTCAAGATCTCTTTGTAATAAAATTCTTAGATTTTGTACTCTCTTTGCTTATTTGATCACATAGACTAATTCATATAATTTAAGTTTACCCGGGACCCACAGTTATGGACCTCGAGGAGTGCCTAACACCTTCTCTTTGAGGTAACTTGAGCCCTTACCCGATCATTGGTGGCGTTGACTAGTTAAAACAGAGTTATTCGCAAATATATGCCCTAATGCACCTTAAAAATCGTTAGGTGGCGACTCTCCTCTTTTAATACCTTCTTTAAAAGAGCTATTGCACGTCAAGGCCCGCTTTCATGAGAAAACGGGGCGCAACAGCATGTCGACTCTGCTGGGGAAACTTAGGATCTTACCATAATGAACTTGGCTTATGTTGATTAGTTTTCTTGGTTATAAAATTGACATTCCTTTTCCATCTTTATTTGTTAAATTTTGCTATTACATGCACATCCCTTTCCCGTTCACCTTTACTTGTTTAAACCCGTTATAACATGCACATCCCTTCCCTTCTCCACCTTTATTTGCTTAAATTCGTTATAACATGCACACCCCTTTCCCTATTCACCCTTAGTTGCTCTAACTGCTCTTTATTAGCTATATCATGCCTCTCCCGTCCCTACTTCTTTGTTTGCTTTATTACATTCTCGCATATATTCCACGGACTAACTTCTTCCTTTGTCTTTCTTTTATGTTTTTCATGTTTTACCTTAATACTGTATTTATCGCTTTTTACATATTTATCATGCAAATACCTGGAAATGTGTTATTATCTCTGCCTAAAGCATGCTCCACATCATACTCCACTCGTGCCAATTATCAGCAAGCGGTGCTTGAAGAGTGTCCGTGCTCTTCCAAAATTACCTTTTTAAATCGGAAAGGCTTATTTGCGGTAGACTAGTCGATCAGCGGTGTAGTCGACGGTCTCGTGCCTTTCCCTCTCAAGTTGTCCACTTGGGAGTACCAGTCTAGGCCATTCTAGAAACCTCACTCCAATATTAAATGTACATGCATCATGTTAAACCTAGTACGGGTTAGAACGTTGCTAACGTGATTGCTCGCTAAGATAAGCCTTGTCCAAAGTCCGACGGGATTTTCACAATCCCAATGGACACAGTCACGTTATGTGCATTACTTGGAGAAAATAGGCCAATATGTTGATCATTAGTGTATAAATAGTCGAATCTGGAGGGGGAAAGGGCTAACTCTATTTGTTTGTAGAAAATGAAGCACGAAGTCCCCAGGTTCGGCATGGTCCAAAACATCCCACCTTTGCTGCTTGATTGGTGGAAGAACCTTTCATCTAGTGACAAGAATCATATGAAAAGGGTCCTTGGTAATTTACCTTCCTTATTGGACATTCGGCCAAACGGGGCATTGATCGAGGTCGCCACTATGTTTTGGGATGAGAGAAGAGCTGTCTTCCGCTTCGGTCACATAGAAATGACTCCTCTCTTATAGGAAATAGGAGGTTTCTCTAAGATGCCATGGGATAGTCCAGGGTTATTAGTGCCAGAGAATCGCACCCCTCGCAGTTTTCTAAACATACTGGGTTTCAAGAAAAATAATGAGTTGCTTTGTTTGAAGAAGTCATACATCCCATTTGAATTCCTTTACGAACGTTATGGACATAGCAAGTCATATCACCTTCATCATGATGAACTGGCCATCACTTCCTTAGGTTGGACGCACCGCCGAGTTTTTGTGTTCATTATCTGTTTCTTGGGTTTGCTGATATTTTCGATGAAAGGGGGAAGGATCCANAGCAGGGGTATGGACACTTTGGGGGATGTAATCTGTTGCTGCATGTTTGGTTATTAGAACATTTCCAGAGAGGTGAATATCGCCAAGAGCTTCTGCGACGACCATTGAATGACTACATAGCTTACCATCATCCAAAGAGAATGACATTTATCCCAGATAGATTTGCACAACCTGGAAGTGCTGTGAGTNAAATAGGAGGTTTCTCTAAGATGCCATGGGATAGTCCAGGGTTATTAGTGCCAGAGAATCGCACCCCTCGCAGTTTTCTAAACATACTGGGTTTCAAGAAAAATAATGAGTTGCTTTGTTTGAAGAAGTCATACATCCCATTTGAATTCCTTTACGAACGTTATGGACATAGCAAGTCATATCACCTTCATCATGATGAACTGGCCATCACTTCCTTAGGTTGGACGCACCGCCGAGTTTTTGTGTTCATTATCTGTTTCTTGGGTTTGCTGATATTTTCGATGAAAGGGGGAAGGATCCACACTCTCTTAGCCATGGTCTCTAGGACTTTGATGGAAGGAATCGAGGGACAAACTTACACTATAATCCCCATGATCTTGGCCGAAATGTATCGCGCTTTAGATCGATGCAAGCAGGGGTATGTACACTTCGAGGGCTGTAATATGTTGCTGCATGTTTGGTTATTAGAA
Organism: Nicotiana otophora; assembly: GCA_000715115.1. NCBI lineage: Eukaryota > Viridiplantae > Streptophyta > Magnoliopsida > Solanales > Solanaceae > Nicotiana > Nicotiana otophora. Next base: position 14,626 of record AWOL01S0004725.1, on the reverse strand, counting down.
CATTTCCAGAGAGGTGAATATCGCCAAGAGCTTCTGCGACGACCATTGAATGACTACATAGCTTACCATCATCCAAAGAGAATGACATTTATCCCAGATAGATTTGCACAACCTGGAAGTGCTGTGAGTTGGGTGCGTTTCTTCAGCAATCTGACTGACGAAAAGGTACATTGGATGTTTGAATGGTTCCCTAGCAGTGAGTTCATCATCAGATCAAGAGAAACTACTCATCTAGTGTTGATCGGGTTAAGAGGGATCTATCCTTATGCTCCTATATGGGTAATGAGGCAAGCGGGAAGAAAACAGGTTATACCTCGGATTTCCAACATGGTCCAATACAAAGCAGATTTTAAAGGGAACATCATTCCTTTCAAGTTTGAGGCACAACATATGTGGAATCAAAAGGTCATTGTGGAGAAAGATACCATCGAGCCAGACAGGTATCATGCCAGTCATGTGTACTTCTACCCATCATGGTTGGTAGATGATACATCGGGGGATGTCAAGCGAGGAATTAATCTGAAAAATAGGGTTATAGATGACGCTGCTAAAGCACAATTCAAGTATAGGATGCTGCGCAAGAGGGTTTTCGAGTCTGAAGCTAGGCATTTAGAACAATACAAAGTGGATATGGAAGAGATCAACGAATGGAGGGAAACCGCCACTAAAGNAAGTTCGAGGCACATCATATGTTGAATCAAAATGTCATTGTGGAGAAAGATACCATCGATCCAGACAGGTATCATGCCGGCCATGTGCACTTCTACCCATCATGGTTGGTAGATGATATAACGGGGGATGTCAAGCCAGGAATTAATCTGAAAAATAGGGTTATAAATGACGTTGAAGAACTAGTCTAGTATAGGATGTTGCGCAAGAGGGTTTTAGAGTCTGAATCTAGGCATTTGGAACAACACAAAGTGGATATGGAAGCAATCAATGAATGGAAGGAAACCACCACTAAATCAACAGAAAGAGTAGAATATTTGGAGCAAGGGTTGATGGAGCTTGAGGGAAAGATGAGAAAGAGGCTTTCAGATTGTCAGAACACGAATGGCAATGAAGGGGGGCATCTAGCAAAGGCTTACCTGTTGTTGGATATGCGCGACCTGGGTAATCTGATTGATGGAGTCAAGAGAGCCAAGCACGGGGAAGGTCCTTCTAGGACCAAGTAGATTAGGAAATGATGTTCTATACTGCTTTTTAGCTTAGTTTTAGATTTCGAATGTAATAAGGCAAATGCCATTAGTGACTTTCTTATTATTGTCGTTTTAGTAAGGGTTTGATTCATTTTCGCATTAATGAAATGACATAATTATTGTCATCAATTTTCTCCAAGTCTATACGTCATTTAGGCCTACCTCGGGCACAACGAGGTCCCCCAAATTAGGATGCGATTCTGTTACATGATTTTGCAGAGTATGTTCAATATTGCAAGCATTCTTTCAATATCCCTTACTGACTTGGTTACCTTTTATTTTTCTTTCTTTTGATTATTCCCCTTCCCCAAGGTTGGTTCGTGCATACTGGCATCATCCACATATCATACTAGAATTAGAGGTCCTCTCCCTCCTCCTCCACCAAGTGATCCTAAAGGCAAAGTCAAAGGGAAAGGAAAAATGGACGATTTAAGCTGTATCAGAAAGGACAATGCAGAAAACATTGAAATTTTGCACGGTCGGAGTACTCCAGCACATAATGAATTGGTCCTACGTCTGGAACAAACAATATTGGAGCTACAAGGGGAACTTGAGCAGGTTCAAAACTTAGCAAATCTTTCCCTCACCCTAAACGTCCCTGACATCAACCAACAAAACACAAACGCCCAAAACCCGACACCTCCCCAAAATACGCAGAATCAAAACCCACCACCGAATCCTCCCGCACCACATCAATACGCCACACCTCCTCAGAACCACAACCCTATGCCGGTACCTACTACTCAACAACACCATCACCATCCAAATCAATACCCACGAACAACCACATACTACACCCCTCAGAATGCACCACTGCCTACTCCTGATCCACAAAACTCAACCAATGACCACCATTACGCCCAAATTCCCGGAGTCCACCAAAGCAATCCCATATATGTTGAAACTTTACCCCACACCCCACAACAGACCCTATATATACCTGAATCTACCGAGAAGGACCTGCTCATCAAGAACATGGCGGAAGAACTCAAGAAGCTTACCGGCAGAGTTCAAAGTGTCGAAGGTGGCAAAGGCATTGAGGGTTTGAATTATGAGGATTTGTGTATTCGGCCAGATGTAGAACTGCCAGAGGGTTATAAACCTCCTAAGTTCGAAATGTTCGACGGAACTGGTGATCCGAAGGTGCATTTGAGAACGTATTGTGACAAACTTGTAGGGGTTGGCAAGGATGAACGAATCCGTATGAAGCTGTTCATGAGGAGCCTCACCGGAGATGCCTTGTCTTGGTATAATAGTCAGAACCCAAAGAAGTGGGTTAATTGGGTGAGCATGGCATAGGATTTCATGGATTGATTCAGGTTCAACACAGAAAACGGATCAGATGTTTTCTACATTCAAAATCTCAAGAAGAAGCCAACGAAAACCTTCCGCGAGTATGCTACTCGGTGGAGGTCTGAAGCCGCAAAAGTAAGGCCAGCACTTGAAGAAGAACAAATGAATAAGTTCTTTGTCAGAGCTCAGGACCCGCAATACTACGAAAGATTGATGGTTATTGAAAACCATAAATTTTCTGACATCATCAAGCTGGGAGAAAGAATAGAAGAAGGGATCAAAAGTGGAATGGTGACAAACTTTGAAGCACTCCAGGCCACAAATAAAGCTTTGCAGTCAGGAGGTATCTCTAAGAAGAAAGAAGTGGGTGCAGTAATGGTAGCCCAAGGTTCGAAGTCTCCTCTCGCATACCAAACACCTCCACCTACCTATCAGCCTTTACATCCCAGATACCAACAACCTACCGCCAATTACCATACCTATAATACCCAACCAGCATACTACTACTCACTACCAGTCCACCAAAATTACCATAAACCAAGACCAATTTTTGACCGCAGATCACCCATACAATACACTCCAATTGCTAAACCCATATACCAACTATACGAGAGGCTAAAGGCTGCCAATTATGTCACTCCCATTCCCGTTGTTGCTTTGGAAAACTCTTCCCAGTGGATTAACCCAAATAAGACAAGTGCCTATCACTCAGGCATGAAGGGTCATACTATTAATGAGTGTTGTACTTTGAAGGATAAGATTCAGACATTAATTGTCACCAAAGTCATACAGGCAAAGGAGGTTGCACCTAATATATGTAACAATCCTCTCCCGGATCATAGGGGTGAAGGGGTAAACGTGATAGAGACCGATGAAGAATGGGACTCGAAAGGGTCAATTGGACTCATTCGAGAATGGGATAATCCTAAAACATCTCCAGTCACTCTCACACCTATCATGGTACAAACTCAGGCACCAATTGAAGTTGAGGTAGCTGCACCAACTCCATTTGAGGTTGAAGTAATAACGCCCTTCACCGTGATGGTATCACCTACGCCGACTTATAAGTCTAATGCTATACCATGGGATTATGTTGCGGAAGCAAGAAGGAAAGGAAAAGCAAAAATGGAAGAAACAGGTGCAGCACAAGGCATGACCAGAACCAGTAGGGTCTATACACCCGAGCATTTGGGAGGAATGAGCAAAGAAGCTGCATCTAAACCGCCTGTCATTGAGACTGGCACGGATGACCTTTGGAGAAAGGTGCAAGCGAGAGAATATTCTGTAGTTGATCATCTGAACAAAACCCCTGCTCAAATATCCATTTTATCACTGCTACAAAACTCCGAGGCACATAGGAATGCCCTGATGAAGGTGTTGAATGAAGCCTATGTACCCAATAAAATCACTGGTGGAGAAATGGCCAACATGGTAGGTCAAGTGTTGGAAAGCCACAAGATCACTTTTCATGAAGACGAGCTGCCACCATTAGGACTAAGTCACAACAGGGCACTACATATCACAGTGCAGTTTGAGGACAAATTCATTGCCAGTCCTGATAGATGGGGGTTCGAGTCTCAACATATGTCCACTAACTACTCTGAAAATATTGGGTAAAGTCCTACACATGATACGAGAAGGAAGTATGAATGTGAAAGCATTTGATGGGTCTCAAAGGGTCACAATTGGGGAGACCAACCTCAGCCTATAGATAGGCCTAACCTGGTTTGATGTTGAGTTTCAAGTGTTGGACATATCCGCTACCTACAACCTATTGTTGGGACGACCTTGGATACATGCCGCTGGGGCCGTAGCTTCTACTCTACATCAGGCCATGAAGTTTGAGTGGAACCATCAGGAAGTTATCATCCATGGAGACGGAAGTAATCCCATTTATACCAATCAGACTGTTCCGGTCATCGAGAATAGAAAGAAGTTAGGTGGCGGAACATACCATCGCATCGAGCGCGTCATCACAATTGAGAAAGACAAATGGTGGAGCAGTAAGATAGAAAGCATACTGTCATGGATAGGGTATGAACCCGACAAGGGTCTCAGCAAGAATCTCCAGGGGATCACCAAACCGGTACAGCTAAAGCGTCATGGCACAACTTTTGGGCTCGGGTATGAATACACCTGGCAAGAGTGTTAGAATTGGTCGCCACCATGGCGTGGTCCTTATTACCCTCTAGAACAACCAGTACCATATTTGCACAAGTCATTTCATCAAGCTGAAATGTTGTGGGGGTCCGAAGAAGATGAAGTTTTAACTGGCATAAGGAATTTGTTTCTGGATGATGAAAACATGGATTACAATGCGATAGTTGAGGAGGAGGAGGAGGAAGACCTTATTATTCAGACCATGGAGAAGGGAGTTGTTCTCAAGAACTGGACTGCTGCACTATCAAGGGCCCATCGAGTTCCTGGGTAGCCTGGCAATTAGCATCATTTCTTTTTTAAAGCAATTTTATGAGCATCTAAGACATTTTCAGTATTTTGTTTTAAGCATATTTTGTTTTGAAATAATTGCTCGAGTCATCGAGCCATACTTGTTTGACGTTTTCAAGATTTATCTAATTCATTGTCATTTTTAGTATTTATTATTATTCTTTATATTTTTCTCTACAACATTATTATTACCTATCCGGACGAACCTGCGACTGTGACATGTAATGAGACAATGCAACGTAAGGATGATTAAGAGGATCTGGAAGAGGATGTAATACCTGAGGAAATTGTCAGAAAAGCAGAAAAGTTTGAAACAAGCCTACGTCCAATTTGGATGAGACTAAAATAGTTAATTTGGGAGACTCCGAAACAGTCAAGGAAATGCGTGTAAGCATTCATCTATCACCGTCAGAGAAGGAAGAGTACATCCAGTTCCTGAAGGAGTATGAAGACATCTTTGCATGGTCTTACGATGATATGACTGGTCTGAGCACATCCATAGTGGCTCACAAGTTACCCACCGATCCCATGTGTCCACCACTGAAGTAGAAGCTCAGAAAATTCAAGCCAGATATGAGTTTGAAGATAAAAGAGGAATTCACTAAGCAAATCAAAGCCAAAGTTCTCAGAGTGGTTGAATATCCGACTTGGTTAGCCAATATTGTGCCGGTTACGAAGAAGGATGGGAAGGTCAGAGTATGTGTCAATTATCAAGATCTAAACAGAGCAAGTCCCAAAGATGATTTCCCTTTGCCCAATATACACATACTGATCGACAATTGTGCCAAGTATGAACTTCAATCCATTGTGGATTGCTTCGCGGGATATCATTAGATCTGGATAGATGAAGAGGATGCCGAAAAGATAGCCTTTATTACACCATGGGGAGTATATTGTTACAAAATGATGCCGTTTGTCCTAAATAATGTTGGAGCCACTTATATGAGGGCCATGACAACCATTTTCCACGACATGATACACAAGGAGATAGAGGTGTACGTGGACGATGTCATCATCAAATCTAAAAAGGGTACAGATCACATAGTGGATTTGAAGAAATTTTTTGATTGACTTCGAAGGTACAACCTAAAACTGAACCCCGCAAAGTGTGCCTTCGGAGTCCCTATTGGAAAATTGCTAGGGTTCATCGTCAGCCGCCGTAGAATTAAGCTAGACCCGTCAAAGGTCAAGGCTATCCAAGATTTAACACCTCCGAAGAACAAGAAATATATGATAAGTTTCTTAGGGAATCTCAATTACATCAACCGTTTCATAGCACAATCAACTTTGATCTGTGAACTGATTTTCAAAATGTTGAAGAAAGATGCTGCAATAAGTTGGACTGAAGAGTTCCAGAAAGTCTTTGACAAGATCAAGGAATATTTATCCAAACCACCTGTTCTGGTTCCACCGGAACCTGGGAGACATCTGCTATTCTATTTATCTGTACTAGATGGGTCTTCCGGCTGTGTCTTAGGACAACACGATGAGACGAGAAGAAAGAGCAGGCCATATACTATCTGATAAGAAGTTCACACCCTACGAAGCACGGTATTCTTTGCTAGAATGCACCTGTTGCGCTTTGACATGGATAGCTCAAACGTTGAGGCACTACTTTTGTGCCTACACCACATATCTCATATCAAGGATGGATCCGCTAAAATATATCTTCAAGAAACCCATGCCTACGGGAAAGTTAGCAAAATGGCAGATACTACTGAGTGAGTTCGACATCATCTATGTAACTCAGAAGGTGGTCAAAGGGCAAGCATTGGCGGATCATCTGGTAGAAAATCCTGTAGACGGAGAGTACGAGCCACTGAAAACGTATTTTCCCGACAAAGAGGTATCATTCATAGGAGAAGATATCACCAAAGCCTATGATGGTTAGAGAATGTTCTTCGATGGGGCAGCGAGTTTCAAAGGAGTGGGTATTGGAGTAGTTTTAGTGTCAGAAACGGTTCAACACTATCTAGTATCCACAAAACTCAGGTTTTCATGTACCAACAATATGGCAGAATATGAGGCTTGCATCTTTGGACTCAGGTTGGCCATTGACGTGAACTTTCAGGAGTTGCTGGTGATTGGAGATTCCAATCTCTTGGTACATCAGGTTTCAGGAGAGTGGGCCACGAAGAACACTAAGATATTACCATATTTGTACTGTGTACAAGAGTTGATGAAGAGATTCACAAAAATAGAGTACCTGGAGAGGAAATGGATGGAAATCCATGGTTCCACGACATCAAAGAATATTTGGCAAAAGGAGAGTACCTGGAGCACACAAATCATACTTAGAAACGCACACTCCGAAGATGTACACACTTCTTCCAAAGCGGAGGAATTCTATATAGAAGGACTCCAAATCTGGGATTATTACGGTGTGTCGACGCCAAGGAAGCATCCAAATTGCTCGAAGAGATACATGCTGGAACTTGTGGACCGCATATAAATGGCTTTGTCTTAGCTAAGAAGATATTAAGAGTAGGATATTTTTGGATGACTATGGAAACAGACTGCATCAGGTATGTCCAAAGGTGTCATTAATGCCAAGTACATGCTTCTATGCTACGAGTGCCACCCAATGAACTCAATACAACAAGTGCACCTTGGCTTTTCTCCGCTTGGGGAATGGATGTCATCGGTCCAATCGAACACGCCGCTTTAAATGGGAACAGGTTCATTCTAGTGGCCATAGACTATTTCACAAAATGGGTTGAAGCAGCATCTTACAAGGCTATAACTAAGAAGGTCGTCGCAAATTTCGTTAGGGATCGTATTGTTTGTCGGTTTGGGGTGCCGGAATCAATCATCACCGACAACGCCGCCAACCTTAATAGTGATTTGATAAGATCCATGTGTGAAACCTTCAAGACCAAGCATAAGAATTTCATAGCATACATGCCGCAAATGAATAGAGCTGTAGAAGCCGCCAATAAGAACATCAAGAAGATATTAAGGAAGATGGTAGATAATCACAAACAATGGCACGAGAAGCTACCATTTGTCCTACTTGGATATCGTACCACGGTTCGTATATCAACCGGGGCAACTCCTTATTTTCTGATCTATGGTACTGAAGCCGTTATTCCCGCCGAAGTAGAAATTCCTTCTTTGAGAGTCATACAAGAGGATGAACTCAATGATGCAGAATAGATACGAAGTCGCTATGAACAACTAGCTCTCATTGATGGGAAAAGAATGAATGCGGTATGCCATGGTCAACTCTACCATAATAGAATGTCCAGAGCTTTCAACAAAAGGGTCAAGCCTAGACAATTCACACAGGGGCAGTTGGTGCTAAAGCAGATCTTCCCACATCAAGATGAAGCCAAAGGGAAATTTACACCTAATTGGCAAGGGCCCTACATGGTTCACAGAGTACTAACAGGAGGAGCACTCATACTTGCAGAAATGGACGGAGAAATTTGGCCAAAACCTATCAACTCAGACGCAGTCAAGAGATACTACGTTTAGAATTGTTGCATTTCTTCACCTGATGTAACGTAGGCAGCCCTGTGGGTTCGGTCACATCTTAATAAAATAAAACTGGGCCAGAATTTTGAGGAGGACCCTCAAAATTCTAAAGCAAGTTCAGCCGACATCGTCATGCACGGAACATCCAAAGTATTGCATTTAAACTGGGGTAGAATTTTGAGGGGAACCCTCAAAATTCTAAAGCAAGGAGGTCTCAATGTCTCTAAAACAATGTCACAGTTACCGGTTCATTTAAATTATTGGAAATCGCATACTACTACATTTCAAATAACTATATTTATCAAATGCACGCATATATTTCGAAAACTTTATTTCTATGACAGCCAGATGCTACCCAGGGTAACTTAAATAGGACCTCAAGACAGGAGCAAAGGCAAAACAGAAGACAAAAGCACAAACCAACCTTCCCCCACAAAACTCATGATTTTTCTTTAGATGTAGGCACGATAAGACAACAATACCCGCAGATACATCGAATGACTACTTTCATGACGACAAGTTACCAAACACAAATACTTCCAGCTAAGAAATGTTTTACTTTCTCACTATCACCCATCATTTTTATTGCATAAGGCTAAGCACTGCCTTTCTTTGCATGAGACTAAATATCGTCTCCTATTTGCATGAGGCTAAGCATTGCCTCCCTAATTGCATAAGGCTAAGTATTGCCTTTTCCGCATGAGACTGAGCATTGTCTCCTATTTGCATGAGGCTAAGCATTGCCTCCTTAACTGCATAAGGTTAAGCACTGCCTTTCTTTGCATGAGACTAAGCATTGTCTCCTATTTGTATGAGGCTAAGCACTGCCTCCATTATTGCATAAGGCTAAGCACTGTCTTTCTTTGCATGAGACTAAACATCGTCTCCTATTTTCATGAGGCTAAGCATTGCCTCCCTAATTGCATAAGGCTAAGCATTGCCTTTTCCGCATGAGACTAAGCATTGCCTCCTATTTGCATGAGGTTAAGCATTGCCTCCTTGACTACATAAGGCTAAGCAATGTCTTTATTTGCATCGTCTCCTATTTGCATGAGGCTAAGCCCTGCCACCCTATTTGCATGAGGCTAAGCCCTGCCTCCTTAATTGTATAAGGCTAAGCACTGCCTTTCCTGCATGAAGCTAAGCACCGCTTCCCCCCTTTGCATGAGACTAAGCATTGTCTCCTCTTCTTGCATGAGGCTAAGCATTGCCTCCCTAATTCCATGAGACTAAGCACTGTCTCCCCTAATTGCATAAGACTAAGCATTGTTTCCTCTTCTTGCATAAGGCTAAGCACTGCCTTTTCCTGCATAAAACTAAGCATTGTCTTCCCTTTTGGCATGAGGCTAAGCATTGCCTCCCTGTCTCTATGAGACTAAGCATTGTCTCCTCTTCTTGCATTAGGCTAAACCTTGCTTCCTTTCATAAGATTAAATACTGTCTCCACTACGCTACCTAAAATTTAGCACTATCCCTCTGTTCACCTAGGGCTAAGCATTGCCCTCATCTTACACAAGACTAAGCCTTGTCTTGTCTCATTTCGCATATGACCAAGCATCATGTCTTTACATTTCATAGGCTGAAACATCGCTAGTTTATCCAAAGGTGTCATAGTCCGAAGGCATCATCCTCATAGCCGGGAGACACCATTCCATGGCCTGAGGATCTCTCAAAAGTGCACGTCATTATTCAAAGGCGTCATAGTCCAGAGGCACCATCCTCATGGCCCGAGGACATCATTTCATGGTCTACGAATACCTTATCACATGATTCATGGCCCATGACGTCATGGTCTAAAGACACCATCCTCACCGTCCAAAGACAACCCTCATGTTCTGAAGGGAATCTGCATCATGTTTAAATTCTCGCAATAATCCATATATACTTACTGGCATTGTGTTTTAAGTTTTGCAGGTAATCCAGGAAATAACCGTTCTCCTAAAGGGAGCAATCTTCGCTCCGGTTTCCATTCAATGCTCACATCCTGCAATCATTTTAAACATAACCGACCACCATCAATTACTCGCCTTTTACTCTATGACCGTTCAGATATTTGCTTAGTGATACATCCATAACGTTTCAAATTCGCATTCATGACTTCACATAAATTCACCCGATACTATCCTACTCAAAGGAATCCTTTCCGAAACATGCGGCCATTCTTATAACAACTCCATCGGTTTCATTCACCGTTGGATCCAGAACTACACGTAGCCTGATTCACGTAACACCAGGGATATGTAGGCAACTCAGGAACTAGGATTCGGCTCCCATTTTTCAAATCACATCATCCTTCATTTAATTCGGCCAAAATTAGTCATCATTTTCTTTACCCGATAACTCTTTCATCATTCCCGGGTAAAGAGGGGCAGATGTTAATACCCAATTTTGCCC
>AWOL01S0004723.1:172190-195363 GCA_000715115.1 Nicotiana otophora | reverse complement strand
TTCTTTACTTGTTAAGAATGGATTCAAATATGTATTTGTATCTGACAAAGTTGTTGTAAGCAAGAATGAAATGTATGTTTGGAAAGGGCTGCCTCACAGAGGGCCTTTTCAAACACAATATAATGGTTGTTAACCGTATGAATAAAATTTCAGTTTTTTCTTATTTATTGGAGTCAAATGATTTATGGCATATTCGTTTAGGACATGTCAATTAAAAAACCTTGCGAAAGTTAATTAATTTAGAAGTATTGCCTAAATTCCAGTATAATAAATCAAAATGTCTAATATATGTTGAATCTAAGTTGGTAAAACATCCTTATATGTTTGTTGAAAGGAATTCAAATCCTTTAGACTTAATTTATACTGACATTTGTGATATGAAGTCGACGCCATCTCGGNATGTTCCTACTATTAGAAAGAATTTAGTTTCTACTTCTTTACTTGTTAAGAATGGATTCAAATATGTATTTGTATCTGACAAAGTTGTTGTAAGCAAGAATGAAATGTATGTTTGGAAAGGGCTGCCTCACAGAGGGCCTTTTCAAACACAATATAATGGTTGTTAACCGTATGAATAAAATTTCAGTTTTTTCTTATTTATTGGAGTCAAATGATTTATGGCATATTCGTTTAGGACATGTCAATTAAAAAACCTTGCGAAAGTTAATTAATTTAGAAGTATTGCCTAAATTCCAGTATAATAAATCAAAATGTCTAATATATGTTGAATCTAAGTTGGTAAAACATCCTTATATGTTTGTTGAAAGGAATTCAAATCCTTTAGACTTAATTTATACTGACATTTGTGATATGAAGTCGACGCCATCTCGGGGTGAAAAAAGTATTTTATTACTTTTATTGACGATTGCACTCGATATTATTATGTTTATTTGCTTAATAATAAGGATGAAGCAATTGAAGCATTTAAGCAATACAAGAATGAAGTGGAGAATCAATTGAATAAAAAGATCAAAATAATTGGAAGTGATAGGGGTGGAGAATATGAATCTCCGTTTGCAGAAATATGTTCGGAATATGGAATTATCCATCAAACTAATGACCCCTACACAACTCAATCCAATGGAATTGCGGAAAGGAAAAATCGAACATTAAAGAAAATGATGAATTCTTTATTAGACAAGTGAGGCTTGCTCAGTTGGTAAATCATCTCCACCCACGGCCGTTAGGTCATGGGTTTGAGTCACGCTGGAGGGGAAGTATGAAAACACTATAGATCCTTTTAATTTGGGAGAGATTTAAAAAAAGGTGAATTCTTTATTAATAAGTTCCGGATTACCGCAAAATTTGTGGGGGGAGTTGTCCTTACAGCTAACTGAATATTCAACAGAGTACCCCACAATAAAACATAATCTATTCATATGAAAAATGGAAAGGAAGAAAACCAACTTGAAATATTTCAAAGTGTGGAGTATTTAGCAAATGTACAAGTAACTTTACCCAAAAGTGTAAAAATCGGACCAAAAATCGTGGATTGCGTTTTCATTAGATATGCTACAAACAGTAAAGCATGCTGGTTTTTGGTTCATCAATCTAATAATCCCGAAATTCATATTAATACGGTAGTTGAATCAGATAATCCTGAATTCTTTGAAAGCATCTATCCGTATAAAATTAAATGTGAGTCGTTAAGTGAAAGACCTAAATGACCCCGGGAAGAACCAAAGGAAAATCCTCCAAGTAATGAAGATCCAAGGCGTAGTAAACGTCAAAGAACATCTAATTTCTTTGGACCCGATTTTGTAACATTCTTGCTTGAAAATGAGCCTCAAACGTTCAAAGCACCTATGTCATCTTCTAATTCAGCATTTTGGAAAGAGATAGTAATAGCGAGATTCAATCAATTTTAGATAATCATACATGAGAATTGGTTGATCTTCCTTCAGGAAATAAGCCTTTAGGTTCGAAATAGATCTTTAAACGGAAAATGAAAGTTGATGATAATATTGACAAATATAAGGTATGATTTGTTGTCAAAGGTTATAGACAAAAGGAAGGCCTTGATTATTTTGACACTTACTCGCCAGTAACGAGGATAACATATATTAGGTTGTTAGTGGCACTCTCGGTCGTATATGGTCTTGAAATCCATCAAATGGATGTTAAAACAGCTTTCTTAAATGGAGAATTGGAGGAAAAGATTTACATGAAACAATCTGAGGGTTTTGTGGTTCCGGGTGAAGGAAAGAAAGTGTGAAACTTGTTAAGTCGCTTTATGGACTTAAATAAGCACCCAAATAATGGCATGCCAAATTTGACCATGGTAATTGCTCTTAATGTCATGGAATATTCTCTATTAAATGCTACCGGGCGAATAACATTTATCACATATTTAAGAGCGTTATTCTTTTCGTTGACAAACGAAACAATTGTTTTCGGTCTTTGGCCACCACCCTCCCCCCTCCCCCCTCCCCCGGTCTTGGGTTTCATGTGTCCCTTTTTTGGATGACCACGTGTCATAGCATATTTTACCCTATACACAAATGAAAATCAAAGGATCGTTGTTGGCGAGCGAGTAAAAACTAAAAACCAACCTTGTAAGTTGGCGGCAAATGCAGAAAATCACAAAGGTTAATGTGAACACAAATCACAAAGAGCCCTAAAAGATATCATTACAATCTNAGGTCTTCTGGACAGACTAAGGAGCAGAACAAAAAGAAATTCAAGGGCAACTGCTACAATTGTGGAAAAGCTGGTCACAAAGCCCCTGATTGTCGTCTCCCGAAAAAGGATAAGAAGAAGGGACATGCCAACATAGTGGAGAAGAATAATGACATTGATGATCTACGTGCAATACTTTCGGAATACAACCTAGTTGGAAATTCGAAGGAGTGGTGGATTGATCTGGAGCCACTCGACATGTTTGTGCTGTCAAAGAAGCATTTGCTACTTACTCTACTGTTAGTCCCGAAGAAGAGCTTTCCATGGGAAATACTGCAACAACCAAGATTGAAGGTTATGGGAAGATATTCTTGAAGATGACTTCCGGCAAGGTGTTAACGCTCAACAACGTTCTTGATGTTCCTACTATTAGAAAGAATTTAGTTTCTACTTCTTTACTTGTTAAGAATGGATTCAAATATGTATTTGTATCTGACAAAGTTGTTGTAAGCAAGAATGAAATGTATGTTTGGAAAGGGCTGCCTCACAGAGGGCCTTTTCAAACACAATATAATGGTTGTTAACCGTATGAATAAAATTTCAGTTTTTTCTTATTTATTGGAGTCAAATGATTTATGGCATATTCGTTTAGGACATGTCAATTAAAAAACCTTGCGAAAGTTAATTAATTTAGAAGTATTGCCTAAATTCCAGTATAATAAATCAAAATGTCTAATATATGTTGAATCTAAGTTGGTAAAACATCCTTATATGTTTGTTGAAAGGAATTCAAATCCTTTAGACTTAATTTATACTGACATTTGTGATATGAAGTCGACGCCATCTCGGGGTGAAAAAAGTATTTTATTACTTTTATTGACGATTGCACTCGATATTATTATGTTTATTTGCTTAATAATAAGGATGAAGCAATTGAAGCATTTAAGCAATACAAGAATGAAGTGGAGAATCAATTGAATAAAAAGATCAAAATAATTGGAAGTGATAGGGGTGGAGAATATGAATCTCCGTTTGCAGAAATATGTTCGGAATATGGAATTATCCATCAAACTAATGACCCCTACACAACTCAATCCAATGGAATTGCGGAAAGGAAAAATCGAACATTAAAGAAAATGATGAATTCTTTATTAGACAAGTGAGGCTTGCTCAGTTGGTAAATCATCTCCACCCACGGCCGTTAGGTCATGGGTTTGAGTCACGCTGGAGGGGAAGTATGAAAACACTATAGATCCTTTTAATTTGGGAGAGATTTAAAAAAAGGTGAATTCTTTATTAATAAGTTCCGGATTACCGCAAAATTTGTGGGGGGAGTTGTCCTTACAGCTAACTGAATATTCAACAGAGTACCCCACAATAAAACATAATCTATTCATATGAAAAATGGAAAGGAAGAAAACCAACTTGAAATATTTCAAAGTGTGGAGTATTTAGCAAATGTACAAGTAACTTTACCCAAAAGTGTAAAAATCGGACCAAAAATCGTGGATTGCGTTTTCATTAGATATGCTACAAACAGTAAAGCATGCTGGTTTTTGGTTCATCAATCTAATAATCCCGAAATTCATATTAATACGGTAGTTGAATCAGATAATCCTGAATTCTTTGAAAGCATCTATCCGTATAAAATTAAATGTGAGTCGTTAAGTGAAAGACCTAAATGACCCCGGGAAGAACCAAAGGAAAATCCTCCAAGTAATGAAGATCCAAGGCGTAGTAAACGTCAAAGAACATCTAATTTCTTTGGACCCGATTTTGTAACATTCTTGCTTGAAAATGAGCCTCAAACGTTCAAAGCACCTATGTCATCTTCTAATTCAGCATTTTGGAAAGAGATAGTAATAGCGAGATTCAATCAATTTTAGATAATCATACATGAGAATTGGTTGATCTTCCTTCAGGAAATAAGCCTTTAGGTTCGAAATAGATCTTTAAACGGAAAATGAAAGTTGATGATAATATTGACAAATATAAGGTATGATTTGTTGTCAAAGGTTATAGACAAAAGGAAGGCCTTGATTATTTTGACACTTACTCGCCAGTAACGAGGATAACATATATTAGGTTGTTAGTGGCACTCTCGGTCGTATATGGTCTTGAAATCCATCAAATGGATGTTAAAACAGCTTTCTTAAATGGAGAATTGGAGGAAAAGATTTACATGAAACAATCTGAGGGTTTTGTGGTTCCGGGTGAAGGAAAGAAAGTGTGAAACTTGTTAAGTCGCTTTATGGACTTAAATAAGCACCCAAATAATGGCATGCCAAATTTGACCATGGTAATTGCTCTTAATGTCATGGAATATTCTCTATTAAATGCTACCGGGCGAATAACATTTATCACATATTTAAGAGCGTTATTCTTTTCGTTGACAAACGAAACAATTGTTTTCGGTCTTTGGCCACCACCCTCCCCCCTCCCCCCTCCCCCGGTCTTGGGTTTCATGTGTCCCTTTTTTGGATGACCACGTGTCATAGCATATTTTACCCTATACACAAATGAAAATCAAAGGATCGTTGTTGGCGAGCGAGTAAAAACTAAAAACCAACCTTGTAAGTTGGCGGCAAATGCAGAAAATCACAAAGGTTAATGTGAACACAAATCACAAAGAGCCCTAAAAGATATCATTACAATCTAAAGGGACTAGATTAGGCACCACTTTGGTGATCCGAACCAACATAAAAATTTCTTAGTGTCATTTATTTGTTGCGCTTTAATTCTCTCATTTACAATAAATCTTTATCTAACTAATTGAGTGTTTCTCTACATACTCAGCAGATTAAGAACTGGCGCAGTCGACTTAATTTTAAAGGCCCACAATTCACCCATCCTCTTGTATTTTCATACGTTATTACAAATGATTGTAAGGGAGCTACCAAAATAATTGTTTATAGAAAATTCCGCGAAAGTCACAACAGTGGAAAAAAAATTATTCCTCAAGAGAGAGGTCTTTGTTTCTCTGATGTAGACAGTCAGAGTCTTCTTTGAAAAAAAATAGGATAGTCAAAGTCTTCTTGTTGTCCAAAATTACATCTTTGCCAGCTTATTTTAAATCAGTCAAATTGCAAGAAATATTTTTGGTGCAAAGAAAAGGAAATGAAATGATTGGAACAAATGTCAAAAAGAGAATAAAATATAGACATCAGAAGAACAGATTGATACAAAAGAAAAAACAAAGTAGAAGATAAAGATACTAACAGATTGAGCCTTGGTTCAAATAGTGTAATAAATAATACAAATGTTGACTTGGACTTTTGGGCATATGGCTCATGATGTCCCAAATTATATTTCCTTGAGATGCTTTTGGTATGAGGCTATGAGCAATACATATATACTCTCTTAGTCCCAATTTATATTCTCTGATTTCAGAGTCAAACGAGTTTTTCTTTGATCTCAATTTTTTTATGTCTTTTAGATAGTTTAATTGTTAATTATTGTGACTTATAATACGTAATTTTCAAATATATATAAATTTTATTTTACAAAATTTAAAGATTTTACCACAATTCACGGTCAAAACTATGGTACTAACCAACATTTCTTAAAAAATTACAAGTAAAATATTAGATTTTAATATTATATAAAATATATTGAAACCCTTTATATATTTTTTACTTATTTCAAGTTTGAACACAAATAATAAATTTATACCTTCCCCACTGTATATATATACACAAGTTGAGCCTTAAGGCAGAACAAGTAAGTCAAGAGACTAAATATGAGAGAATTGTGCTTGTGGATGTTAATTTTGTTCTTAGCAAATGAGTGGTGTAGCTGTTATGGTTGTTGGAAAGAAGAAAGAATTGCTCTTTTGAAACTCAAAGAAAACATAAACTACACAAATGGTGCATATTTTTCAACATGGGTAGCTAATGAAACTTCAAATTGTTGTCAATGGGAAGGAATTATTTGCAGTAGCAGAAAAGTCACAGAGTTGTCAATATCAGTGAAGACTTTTATTAAAAAGGATATTTCTGGTATTGAAAGTTTAAATACTGATAATTGGGGAAATTGGCATTTCAATGCATCTTTATTTCTTCCTTTCAAGAATCTCAAAGCTCTTCTCCTCCGCGGACATTCTATAGCTAATTGGATTGAGAATGAAGGTTCGTCTTCTAACTGTTTGTAAATATGCCCGAGAAGCGGTTGGTGAATATGTTTCCCATAGTATTTAAGTTATATACAATAGGGGCAGCCTCGTGCACTAAACATTCCGTATTCACGTAGTGTTCGGGGAAAGGCTGTACCCTAGAAGGTGTAATATAGATGTGACCTATAGGTCATGGGTTCGAGCCGTGAAATCAGTCATCGATCATGGTTGGCTGATGTGACCTATAGGTCATGGGTTCGAGCCGTGAAATCAGCCTACCATGATCAATAATTGATTCCACAGCTCGAACTCATGACCTATAGGTCACACGGAGACAACTACCGTTGCTCCACAGTAGGGGCAGCCGGGTATACGAAGTATGCCGTATTCATGCAGGCTATGGGGAAGGGTTGCACCCTAAGGAGTGTGACGTAGACATCCTACCCTGATGCAAGTATCGATGGTTGATTTTACGGCTCAAACCCATGACCTATAGGTCATACGGAGACCCGTGGCGAAGCCAGAAAATTCAATAAGGGTGTTCAAATTTTGAACATCCTTTGCCAGTGGGCTATGCAAGGGTGTTCAAAATCTATTTTTTAATCAATAACAAGTAATATCTTACTTTATACGTAGTATAATATTTTGGCGAAGGGTATTCAGTTGACCACTCTTGGGTCAACATAGCTTCACCCCTGACGGAGACAACTATCGTTGCAATAAAGGTTCCCCATCCTTAAGTTATATACAGTGATAGTGTAATTTTTGTAACACTATTAGAACAACATTAATCGAGTGTAGCGGATTATTATTCTATAAAGAGTTCTTTGTTTGTTATTTGTCAACTTAACCTCAGGCTGTGAAAACTTAAAACTGTCAGTACACAAAATAATTTTTTGATCAGTTTATTTACAGGTTTCGAAAAACTGAAACAACTAACAAAACTGGAAAAGCTAGATTTGGCTGGGAACAACTTCAATCGCAGCATATTTCCATCTCTTAGTCAACTTACATCTCTCAAGTCACTGAACCTCGGACGTAACAACATTGAATCAGGTCATAACTCGTGATTAACTTCCTCTGTTTACCACTTAATTCGAACTATTTTAATATCGCCAAAACAACAATGACATATGTAACTCATCAATTTTCTTAATTCTCAGGTAATGAAAGATTGTCAGGGTTAAGCAATCTGGAGAGCTTAGATCTAAGCGTTAACAGATTGAATGATGAAAGTGTTCTCTCTGCTCTAGGTAGAAATTTCTCTCTTCAAAGACATTTATTTACCCTTTTACTTTGGGAAAACGGTCATAATCACTTTTTTGTACCCTATGAAATATCTTAAATTTAACTCTTCGTTATACTTTGGGTCTATTCATACTCTTACCCTTAGCAAATTGTCTCATATTTGTCCTTGACTTTAACAGAGATCCAGTAGGGATTTGGTGAATTCCACGTTTCAAAATACTTTGAGAAAAATCCATATTTACCATTCTACTTTGGGTAAATATGAACCTTTCTCTCGAAGTATTTTTGATACGTGAAAAAATTCACTCAGTCCATGCTAGATCTCTGTTAAAGTCAAGG
Organism: Nicotiana otophora; assembly: GCA_000715115.1. NCBI lineage: Eukaryota > Viridiplantae > Streptophyta > Magnoliopsida > Solanales > Solanaceae > Nicotiana > Nicotiana otophora. The sequence goes on along the minus strand of AWOL01S0004723.1, from coordinate 187,046 downwards.
CAAAATGATACAATTTGCTAAGATATTTGGTATGAATGACTTCAAGGGTATGAATGACTTCAAGCATAACAGATTATAAAATTAAGATATTTGGTACAGTAAATTGGTAAATTTGATCCTTTTCCATTTTACCATTGCTGCTTTTGTTCCTACATGGGAAAGTTTCCTGATAACAGTTTATAAATACTTGACCAGAGCTAAATACATTTAGTACAACTTTGAAGAAGCTCAATATAAGGTACAACAGTTTTCAAAGCTTTATGCCAAATGAAGGTACATTTTGTTCCTTGAGCTTATTGTTTTCCAGATGATCCTGTCGTAATGATGTGCATGCGATTTAGATATATATGTATTACGTACTCAATCAAAATATCAAGCTCAAAACTCAAAAGAATTGAAAACCGCAAAAAACCCACTTACAACTCCATAGAGCTCCATTTGCATTAAAAATGTTTGAAATCCAAAGTATTTTAATAGTGCTATTTTCAATGAATTTGAAACTCTTACACTTTAGTGTTAATTCCAAATCCTAAACATTATAGTCTTATGGTAACTAAAAGTACAATTTTGCTGGAAATACTTACAAGTACCAAAGTTTTGCAAAGCATTTAGTCGTCCCCTTTTTCAAACAACAATTAAAATATGCATGCTATGATTTTGACATATATATTGTCATCAGTTACACTAATTACAAGCATAACTTTGCAAACCTATAATGAACTATGTGTTGATGATTCTTTTGTGTTTCTTTTACATGCAAGAGTTGGGAATTCTGAGAAATATAAAGTATTTACTTTTGGATGGGAATACGTTGGACAAAAACTTTCTACAGAGCAGTGGTGTAATGCCGTCCCTTAAAGTATTATCGGTATCTAACTGCGGCCTGAATGGAACCCTACCTATTCCAGGTAATCTTAAACAACCAACTGCAATTAGAATGAATGATATATTTTCAATTGAAGTGATAGCTTGACAAGGAATATTCCATGCACATTATTGTAGGACACAATTGATTAAGAGCATATGTTTGTCTGAGTTAACATAACACAGTTTATTTCATTTTACTTTTCTCACTTACCCTTTTTGCTTGAAGTTACCTAGTAGTTTGGTTTGCACATTTCCTATATTTTCTGCAAAGTCTGCAATATAGACATGTAATAAAAGTTAGCTATTTGTTTTTCTTATAGGTTTATGCAATCTAAAATATCTTGAAGAACTAAGTCTCAGCTTCAACAACTTCCATGGAAATCTTCCTCCATGTCTTGGAAACTTAACATTACTTCGGGTAATTGATCTCACTCAAAATCAGTTTACGGGAAATATTGCCTCATCTCCACTTTCAAGTCTTTTGTCCCTTGAATATCTTTTGCTGAAAAACAACAACTTTGAAATCCCAATTTCATTCAAGTCATTTGCTAACCATTCAAACCTTAAGTATGTCATTCCTGACGGCAATTCATTAGTTGTAAAAACTTCTACTAGAAATTGGATCCCAAAGTTTCAATTGGAAGCCTTGTCTTTGACTAACAACTGCTCTGTAATACCAAATTTCCTTCATTATCAACATCAGTTGCGTCAACTTAGTCTATCTGACTGCAACATTGGTGGAAACTTTCCAAATTGGTTGTTGGAGAATAATCCTAGACTTGAAGAAGTTTATTTGGATGGAAATGCGTTCACTGGATCTCTTCATGAGTTGTCCTTCCTTCCTAATATGAAATTTTTTGATATCTCAAGGAACAAGATTCAGGGACAACTTCCTCCCAACATCAGTTCCATTTTCCCGAATATCTTGAGGTTAAAAATGTCCAACAATATGCTTGAAGGCATGTTGCCTTCAAGTTTTAGCGACATGAAGAATCTACTTTTCTTGGATTTAGCAGACAATAAGTTATCAGGAGACTTACCGATTGAATTGGCTCGTAATGGATTATTCTTTCTGAGACTGTCGAATAACATGTTGGAAGGGGAAATATTTCCAGTGTCAACCAACATCAATAATCTTCAGTACTTATACTTGGATGGAAACAACTTCTCAGGCTCAATTCCACATAAGTTGTCCTCTGCTCCCTTGAGTTCTCTGGATTTAAGTAACAACAGTTTGTCTGGAAATCTACCTTCTTGGATTGGTTACATCCCCTCATTAACCTCCCTCGCGTTATCTAGAAACCATCTAAAGGGTCCTATTCCAGCAGATTATTGTAGACTTGAAAAGCTTGAGGTTTTAGATCTCTCAAGAAACAACCTTGTTGGTGTGATTCCATCATGTTTCAGTGCTTCCCAAAACCTTAAACGTGTCTATTTGAGCAAAAACAATTTACGAGGGCAATTCGATGTGTTCTCAAATAGCTCAGATTTAAAGGTATTGGATCTTAAAGATAACAACTTCACCGGTTCAATTCCAAAATGGTTAGGCAGTATTGAAATAAACACCTTACTCTTGAAAGGAAACCATCTTCAAGGCAACATTCCCACAGAGTTGTGCCATGCGAGTGAATTGAGAATCATGGATCTTTCTCATAATAATCTCTCGGGACCTATTCCTCATTGCTTTGGAAACATAATGCAAATAGCAGGGATCAGTGAAGCATACCCCTACGGTCCAATATTTAGTTATCCAAGACTCCAGACGTGGGGTAGAGATACCATGATATATGTAGAAGATTCAATGGAGAGATTGACAGTTTCGTATCAAGAAAACTATGCATGGGTTGGGGCAGAGTTTACAACCAAATATAATACATATTCCTATGAAGGTAGCATTGTTGATTATATGTTTGGGATTGATCTTTCTTACAACCAGTTAAGTGGTGAAATACCTAAGGAACTCTGTAATCTTACTGAAATTCGGGCACTAAACTTGTCACATAACCACATAACTGGAGTAATACCATCAAAATTCTCAAATCTCCAGAACATTGAGAGTTTGGATCTATCATACAACAACTTGACTGGGAGGATTCCCTCTCAACTTGTAGAGTTGACAACTCTAGCAATTTTTAGCGTGGCACACAATAATTTAACAGGTAGGACTCCACAACGTACATCTCAATTTGCAACTTTTACTGAAAGCAGTTATGAGGGAAATCCTTTTCTTTGTGGTCCTCCATTACATAACAATTGTATGGAGACCAAAGAGATACCGATATCACATCGTGCGCCAGATTGCCGTGAAGATGATACTGGTTTTCTAGATATGGAATCGTTCTATATTTCTTTTCTTGTGGCATATGCAAATTTGATGCTTGTAATGGTTGTAGTCCTCTGGCTAAACCCCTATTGGAGATATGTTTGGTTTTATTATGTTGAGTCTTTTATGTATTCATGTTACTATCTTTTTGCTTCCAAATGTACATGACCTTTCATATTAATGTCACTTTAAATGCGTTGCTTAATTGCATTTCATTATGTGAGTTGTTCTTGGTACCTTCAAGTTTGTTAATACTAGTGAAAGTTCTATTAATTTTCTTGTGTCTGCATTTCATCGACCTGCTTGATTAGTTTTGACATGGAGAGCTATAGCAAGTACTCAATAGTAACAACATTTATTTTCCTTCTTTGTATATGTTCTCTTTTGATGCAATTTGCAAGTAGAGGATGGCTTGCTTGCACAACCAAATTAATGTTTTCAGTTGGTAGTGATATGTCCAATGGTTTTCAAAATGTGCTGCAAACATTTCCACTTTTGTTTGCATTATTTTGTAACGGCATACTTAAAAGAGGGACATTCATTATAACAGTTAAATTGCAATACTTTCCTTTGTCATATTAAAGTAACTAAACTTTATACGCTATAATAATAAAATGATAATTTTACCCACTATAACAGTAAAGTCACTTTGATTGGTCGGTTTTGTCGTTATAGTGGGTAAAGTTAATAATTTTACTAGTATAATAGATAAAGTTAAGATACGTTAATGTAACAAAAGAAGCTTTGTGCCATGTACATATTTGCAACTCACAGTTCTTGAGATTGTTATGGATTAACATAGACAGAAATCTTGGTAAAGTCAGAAAAAAAATATCAATGACAGCAAGATCATATCACTACTGAGATTGTATGTAAAGATTAAAGTCTGTAAATAAAACGAGGTCCTAGATGTTTGATCTGCCATTTTTGCACAATCATTCAACACAATTGAATCGACAATTTTAGGCCAGAATTTGGATAGACATTAGTTGTCTTTTTTAAAATAAGGGAAGATGGATATTAAACAAATTTCTTGACTAGATAAAAAGCAGACATGTCATACATAAAAGAATTGACTAAGTGACATATAGAATATGACGACATAATAGCATGTCGTAGAAGCAGATTACATGTGGAGCCAACAATCCACCAGGACCAAGAGTCCAAGCTGGAAAAAAAACTATTTAGTTTAAAAACTGCTTTAAGTGTTTTTCTAAAAAATACTTTAACAAAATAGGGCCAATTTATTGAGTAGTGCTTTTTGCGCAAATTGTATTTGGCCAATTATTCCAAAAAGTACTTTTGATTCTTAAAATTACGAAAAAAGGACCGTAAAGCTTCAGCTTGCAATTAGTATTAAATAAAAGAGATAAAATGAATTTAAATATTTATTACAATAAAATATAATTTAAAACTTTTAATCAATAAAATATGGTTATTCCAAAGCTATAATATTGGGGGTATCTAATATTACTTATTGTTTACACGATGATTTAAATATATCAAAATACATCATATTAAAATAAATTAAAAATCTACTCTTACAAATCACTATATAAAAGAAAAGATATATTTATATTAGAGAGAATATTCCAAAGAGAAATAGGAGAAAGAGAATAAAAATATGAAAGAAAGAAATGTATTCTGAAAAGAGAAAAAGAAAATAAACATGTTTAATTAACGAAGGATGATTTGAAAAATACAAATTTAATGTAAGGATATTTTTGTTATGAATAAATTAATTTTTTGCTTCTGATTCTGGCTAGAATATATAGTTTTTTTTCAAATACAGAAAAACTGTTTCTGTGGTGCTCAAAAACACTTTTTCATGTGGCCAAACATCTAAAAAAAAAATTAAAAAGTATTTTTTTAACCAAAAAAAGTACTACTTTTTTGTTCCCACAAGCTTGGCCAAACAGGCTCTAACTTATCTACAACTGTATCCCCATTTGTTTTAATACCGATCTCCTGAAACTGTACATCTTTACATTTAATGTATGGTTCCATCTTACTCAGAAATTTGGATATGAACCTTCTAATGAAAGATAATGGAAGGCAAAAATCGACAAGTTGGTGTGGCTTTCTTTACCGTAGACCCTTATAGTTCGGCCCTTCCCCGGACCCCGAGCATAGCGAAAACTTAGTGTATCGGGCTGTTTTTTTTTTTTTATATTAATAAATTGCCAAAATTCTTAGATGCAATTAATGGTTTGAAAAAATGCACACTGCTGAATGAGCCATTTCCTATATATGGTCCACTGAAATGAGTGCCAAGGACTTAATTACTAGCTCCTAAAGTAGCTGAAATTCTTTGACATTGGCACAAATAAATTATAAACAAAACAAAAAGAAGGAAGAAGAAGACGGCAAAGGAATCAAATTTTGTTGACTTGTTTAGCACAATAATTATCAAAGTATTGAATGAAACTTGTACGAAAATGACACTAGGCTGAAATCTTTCCTCATGAGAAAGGGTCTTAAGTCAATGATGGTGATAGTCAAGGTCGTCTATTTTTTTTTTCCAGCTTACCTTAAGTCAATCAAATTGCAAGCAATATTTTGATGCAAATCAGAGAAAAAGAAATTAATGAACTAATATTAGATTAGAACGAAATATAGGCACAGAAGGACAAGAACGACATATTAAAAGAATAAAATAAAAAAGCTGAAAGGGAGATAACTTAGAAAAGTTGTTGCAGAAAATTCCACTCAAGTGTCTGCATCAATTAGTGCACTAAATTTTTCTTCAAGAGAAAGGTATGATTTTCAGTTTGCACTAGGAATCTGTAGTGGACCTAAGAAGATAGTGTTTGTGCAAAGAAAGTTTTTTCCTTTTTCTCTTTTATGTAAGGATATATTGATTCTTGAATCATCAACCTCATCCTCTTATATATAGTCTGATATATCTTATAGTCTTGTCAATATTCAGTCGTCAAGTAGGTAAAGTAGGCATACGAACCAATTTGCCTTAGACTCCATTGGAACAAAGCAAAGAAAGAGGCGGAATGGATAAGGGCGATCTTGCTTGGCGCGAAGGCTGCTGGTTCGGGGGTAAAGTACAGTACTGAAGTTCCTCGGACTTCCAGGCGGTTTTTCTTTTGTGCAGCTGTTCACTGTTGGATCTCGCCAATATAGCCTCCTATAGTTTTCGTTTGGTCTATGTAACTAGAGGTTGGTTTGAGTGATCTTTGCGAAAATATAAGTAGGTAAAGAAGCAGAATATGACTAGCAAGATAGTATATTGGTGGTTGTTGATTTTGTTCATAGTAAATGGATGGTGGTGCTGTTATTGTTGTTGGAAAGAAGAAAGGACTGCTCTCTTGCAACTTAAGGAAAATATAAACTACACAGGTGGTAGTTATTTGCCATCGTGGGTTGCGAATGAAACCTCAGATTGTTGCCAATGGGAGGGAATTGTTTGCAGCAACACCACCAGAAGAGTCGGTGAGTTGGCCATTACTGTCAAGAAAATTAGTCAAGAAGAACAACTTAGGACTAATGGTACAAATACTGATGATATGTTGAAGAACTGGCTTTTCAATGCATCTTTATTTATTCCCTTCAAAAATCTCAAAGCTCTGCTCCTCCCTGGACATTCATTGGCCGGTTGGGCGAAAAATGAAGGTTCGTTCTCTCTGTATACAACAACAACAATAATAAACCCAATATATTACCACAAGTAAGGTCCGGGGAGGATAGTGTGTACGCAGACCTTACCCCTGCCTTTAAAAGGAAAGGAGGTTGTTTCCGGTTATATACTAGGCACAAAGTTTTCTTAAAACTTGTGACCTTAAACATGCTATAACAATTCTATGGTTATAAGAGCATGTCATTACGAGTAAAATGAGAAATTTAAAGTTCAAGAGATTTCAAATATAAAAAAGGTGTCATTCTCTTTTAAACGGACTAAAAAGGAAAGAATATCATACAAAATGAAATAGAGGGAGTAATACATATAAACAAAATGGTCCTGCCTATACACACAGGACTTATTAGTATGATCACAATAATTTGAATTACAACTTCCAAGTGTTAAACTATACACTGGTTTAAGAATGTTAAGTTCAAAGTATAATCTATTTGACTGTCGAAAACTTGTCTCTGACATGTAATTTAGCATGTCTGTTTTACAAGTTTCTTGATAATCTGATTACAGGTTTCGAAAAACTGAGACAACTGGGGAAACTAGAAATACTTGATTTGTCTGGGAATCAGTTCAATCGCAGCATCTTTCAATCTCTTAGTCAACTTTCATCTCTCAAGTCATTGAACCTCTCACACAACAATATTGGATCAGGTTCCGACATATGGTTTACACACAACAAAATTGGATCAGGTTCTGAGAGATTGTCAGGCTTAGACAAGCTGGAAATCCTAGATTTGAGCGATAACAATCTAGATGATGAAAATCTTCTCTCTGCTTTAGGTAATTAAACTTGTATAGTTTCCCTTTTCCTTCTTTTTTCTTGGTAGCTTCATAACATAGTTTGTCCTTATAAATTTCTGGACAGAGCTAAATACATCTAGAACAGCGTTGAAGAAGCTCGATATAAGGTACAACACATTCCGAAGTTTTATACCAAATGAAGGTACACATACTTCCTGAAGTTTCTTCTTTCAGTTGATTTTATTCTACCCCATATATGTCTCTCTGTGCAAATATTTGATTTACACGCAAAGACGTTATCTTAAATATATAGATGTACATGAGCTGTAACTCTCATTATCTACATCTTGGTTAACAATATGTTGTTCCACCATTTTAAGGGTCATTTGCAAGTCGCCATTACCATTTCAACTCATGCATTTACACTTTCTAGCAGACTTTTTTCACACCTAAAACTACATGTTGATGATTCTTCTGTGTTTCTTTGGCATGTAAGAGTTGGGAGCTTTAAGAAATATAGAGTACTTACTGTTGGATGGAAACACGCTGGACGAAAACTTTCTCAGGAGCAGTGGTGTAATGTCATCTCTTAAAGTATTATCAGTAGCTAACTGCAAGCTCAACGGAACCCTACCGCTTCAAGGTAATTTCACATATAAAAGGGCAGGTCGGTGCACTAAGCTCCCGCAAGGGCCGGACCACAAGGGTCTGTTGTATGCAGCTTTACCCTGCTTTTCTGCAAGAGGCTGTTTCACGGCTCGAACCCGTGACCTCCTGGTCACATGGCAGCAACTTTACGACTTATGCTAAGTCTCCCCTTCAAATTTCAAACATAGCATTCACCAAATTATACTTTATACAACTAATTTCCTTGTTCATTTTATAGGCTTGTGTGATCTAAAATATCTGGAAGAACTAAGTCTTAGCGGAAACAGCTTCACTGGAAAACTCCCTACATGTCTAGGAAACTTGACATTTCTTCGGGTATTTGATCTGACCATAAATCAGTTTACTGGAAACATTGCTTCATCTCCGCTTTCAAGTCTCTTGTCCCTTGAATATCTCCTGTTAGCAAACAACAACTTTGAAATACCAATTTCATTCGAATCATTTGCTAACCATTCAAAACTTAAGTTCGTCACTGCTGACTACAACTCAGTAATTGTACAAACTTCTTCCAAAAGCTGGATACCGAAGTTTCAATTGGAAGTTTTGTCTTTAAACAACTGCTCTCAAATGCCAAGTTTCCTTCATTATCAACGTCGTTTAAGGCTTCTTCGTCTCTCAAAATGCAACATTGGTGGAAACTTTCCAAATTGGTTGTTAGAAAACAATCCTAGACTTGCAGATGTTTTATTGGACGGAAATGCATTCACTGGAATTCTTGAATTGCCACTCCTTCCTGATCTAAAAGCTTTTGATATCTCCAACAACAAGATTCAAGGACAACTTCCTCCTAACATTGGGTCTATTTTCCCGAATCTTGTTATATCAACGATGTCCAACAATATGCTTGAAGGCTTGTTGCCTTCAAGTTTTGGCGACATGAAAGATCTTGCAGTCTTGGATTTGTCATACAATAAGTTAATAGGAGACCTACCAATTGGATTGGCTCGTAAAGGATCCAAGTTAAATTTTCTGAGATTGTCGTATAACATGTTAAAAGGGGAGATATTTCTAATTTCAGCAAACATCAACAATTTGGAATATTTATACTTGGATGGGAACAACTTCTCAGGCCATATTCCACAGAAGTTATCCACTGCTCCTTTGATTACATTGGATTTGAGTTACAATAACTTTTCAGGAAATGTACCAGCGTGGCTTGGTAACATCCCCTCCTTAACCTCCCTCGCGCTGTCCAGAAACCATCTAAAAGGTCATATTCCACCTGATTATTGCAGACTTGAAGGACTTGAGGTATTAGATCTCTCTGACAACAACCTTGTTAGCGTGATCCCGTCATGTTTTAATTCTTCTCTCGGCTTAAAACGTGTGTATTTGAGCAAAAACAAGTTACAAGGGGAATTCAACATGTTCTCAAACACAGATTTAAAAGTCCTGGATCTTAGAGATAACAACTTCAGTGGTTCTATTCCGAAATGTCTGGGCAGTACTCTTGAGATAACCACCTTACTCTTGAAAGGAAATCGCCTTCAAGGCACCATTCCAACACAGTTATGTCATGCTAGTAACTTAAGAATTTTGGATCTTTCTCACAATAATCTCTCAGGACCAATACCTCATTGCTTGGGAAGCTTAATGCAAATAGAAGAGATCAGTGAAATATACCCATACAGTTCATCATTTGGATATTCAGGATTCCAGACATTTGGAGGAGATACCTTGATAAACATAGAATCCTCAATCGAATCATCATCGACAATTTTCTTTCTAGATAATTATGCATGGGTTGGAGCAGAGTTTACGACCAAATATAATACCTATTCCTACGAAGGTAGCATTGTTGATTATATGTCTGGAATTGATCTTTCTTGCAATCAGTTAAGTGGTGAAATACCTAAGGAACTCAGTAATCTTACTGAGATTCGGGCACTAAACTTGTCACATAACCACATAACTGGAACAATACTATCAGAATTCTCGAAGCTCCAGAATATCGAGAGTTTGGATCTATCATACAACAACCTGACTGGGAGGATTCCCTCTCAACTTGTAGAGTTGACAACTCTAGCAATTTTTAGCGTGGCACACAATAATTTAACAGGTAGGACTCCACAACGTACATCTCAATTTGCAACTTTTACTGAAAGCAGTTATGAGGGAAATCCTTTTCTTTGTGGTCCTCCATTACATAACAATTGTATGGAGACCAAAGAGATACCGATATCACCTCGTGCGCTAGATTGCTGTGAAGATGATACTGGTTTTCTAGATATGGAGTCGTTCTCTATCTCTTTTCTTGTGGCATATGCAAATGTGGTGCTCGTAGTGGTTGTAGTCCTCTGTGTAAACCCCTACTGGAGAAATGTTTGGTTTTATTTTGTTGAGTCTTTCATGTATTCTTGTTACTACTTTTTTGCTTCCAAAATGTAAACTGTACATATTAAGGTCATCGATAAGTTAATCATGCCTGAGTTCTGCTCCTATACCTTCTAGTTTCTTAGTACCAAGTAAATGATTATTGAGATGCTACTATCTGCTTTCCTATCAAATTCCAAATCAACATAACCATTTCAAAAATCATCAGCAAACACAAATCTTTTCTACTCTAAAACACAAACACATGATAAATGTCACTGTTAAAAGAACATACCTCAGCAAATTTAAGGAAAAGACTGTATAGCCCGGCCGCTGTAAAAATTAGATTCACGTACTAATCCATAACGATCAAAGTTGAAGCATCATCCTATTGGTCAAGCAAATTCAATGAAACAATAACTGATACTATAGAGAAGCAGCCATAAATTAGTGTCTTTATCAATTTGAAAGATATAAAAAAAAAACTGAATTTTGAGTTGTTCGATCAAATAAAGGGAAACTGGAATTCATAAATGCCTTAAAACTATTTCAAGGTTGACTTTTAGTTAGATTCATTTATGTAATGATCATTCAATTGCTTGTTGAGAAAGTAAAGGAGCAAACCACTTGGATAGTGAGAGTACAAGGGAAGGACTAGGGACTAAGTCTGCTTTTATTCATTTTCAAAAAGCATAAAAACACGTACTTTTGTATTATCAATTAGAAAGTCTTCCTTGTAGAAGATTATATCTACTAATGAACTTAACATAGAATACAAAAAGAAAATAAACATACCTTTATAGTTTAAAGTCATACTCATCTCAATGTTTATTAATTCCATCATATAATTGACATATTTTCAACTATTCAAGTCTCCAGAACCCGAACATAACAGTGTAATGAACATCCAACACAATAAAAGAATGGACGTCTTATACTTTAGTCATATTCATCTCAATGTTTATCAATAGTATACAAGAATTAGTCATCGCTGTGGATTTTTCTTAGCCCCCATTGGGGGGAAATCAGCAGAAAAAGAATTGTAAGCCTCCAACTTCAGAAAACGCCTCACCACCAAAAATCAAAATGATTTCTCAACTCCTCTTATCCTTCTGTCTTCTTTCATTACATGCCTTGAGAGCCTGAACTTCTGCAACCAACCAGTTTTCAAATAAATTAGAAAGCAAAAACAATTCAACACGTATTTTTTAAATTTCCCTGACCGTATTTATCAAACTGATATTTTAAACAAGGGAATCTAAGTACACACATAAGTGTGCACTTCTGTCATAATGAATCACAAGCCGGATGAAAATATGCACATGTGATTCTGAGTAGAGATCCCGGTATACTATGTTCCAATCCGCCACTTAAACTATTTCTTAATATTCCACTTAACTTGGATACTGTATTAATAGCTATGTTACATGAACTCTCCAAAGATGTTGCTGCACATGTGCCGGATCTTCCAAAAATATAGTACTTTTGAAGGATCCGACACACACCCAACAATATTTTTGAAGAGTCTAAATAACATAGACTAACAGTGGTAGAGCTACCTATTAGGAAGGGGTTCAATTGCATCCCTTTCGTTTAAATAGTATTATATTGCATAAAGAGGGTAAAAATAACACTCAAGGGTGTGACCTAGTGGTCAATAAAGTACGTTGAGAACCATGAGGTCTCAGGTTCAAACTAGGTAATTTCTTTCCATTTGTCACAAAATTTGATGGACAAGAGGTACGTGGTACATATGTTGGTGGGAGACGATAGGCGCAAGCTGGTCCGGACGCGGTTTTTAAAAAAAATGGTAAAATAATTTTTGTTGTATATCTATACATTATTGAATACCCTTGACAAGCGGTAAATGTTGTATTCTAGCATTTTTGGAATCCCCTTTCTGGTTTTGCCAGTGCGTACTAAAATACGTAGGTTTCATACAACCACCACAACTACCACTGCACATATGCTATATGAATCCTCATTATTCATGTCGCTCGATTTAAGCCATAAGCTTTTGTATTTTGAGTAGAAATTATTATGACCCTTGTTACTCATTTTCATCATGTTGTCTAAGATAATCTATTCAAAACTAATCTCAGTTTGATCCCCTAAAGCAGAAGCTATAATAACAACAAAGAGAGCAAACGCAAACCACTAAAAGATTCCTAAATTTTGCATTCCAATTTAAATACTGTATTTTCTCTCTTTCTAAATACTAAAACTCGTATTCATCAACCAAAAACTTGAAGAAAATACTCATTTGACACTAATGGAAAGAACAAAATTTCAAGCAAAATAGAGTGGGAAACAATAGAAGATACCCTTTTGACAAGACTTCCAATTCCTGTCAGTATTTATCAGACAATCCTGCAAATATAAACCCTTTGATTAGTTCCATTTCAGGGGTTTAGAATTTAATACTATTATTTTCTAAAAGTGAGAATTTTAAAATATTTAAAGAACCTGTAAAGATAAGTAGAGAGAAGAGCATTGGTTGAGCTGCTTCACAGTTTCATCATCTTCGTCGGTGTTGTCCTGGTGCACAGACGGCGGCAATGATGGCAAAGAGGGTGGCGCGTTGGGAGTTTGCTTTCGGTCCATATATGTTGGCTGAGTCTTGGTCATCAATGGTTAGCTACTTTAATTGGGATAATGTTTTAGTGAGTCATGGACCATATAACAACAACAACAACAACAACCCAGTATAATATCACTAGTGGGGTCTGGAGAGGGTAGTGTGTACGCAGACCTTACCCCTACCCTGAGGTAGAGAGGTTATTTCCGATAGATCCTCAGCTCCCTCCCTCCAAGAACTTCCCACCTTGCTCTTGGGGTGACTCGAACTCACAACCTCTTGGTTGGAAGTGGAGGGTGCTCACCACTAGAGTCATTGACCATATAAAAGGGAGAAATTCAAAAGTAACTAAATTTACAAGTCGTAATTAAAAGATAGCCACAGTTTCAAAAGTAATCGAAATTTAGCCACTTTTTATGTAAAAAATAAATTTGAATAAAAGCAATGATCAAAATCCGGAAATGTGCATAATATGATGGAGTTCGAATTTTTTACATATGAACTTCGAGCATAACANACCACTGCACATATGCTATATGAATCCTCATTATTCATGTCGCTCGATTTAAGCCATAAGCTTTTGTATTTTGAGTAGAAATTATTATGACCCTTGTTACTCGTTTTCATCATGTTGTCTAAGATAATCTATTCAAAACTAATCTCAGTTTGATCCCCTAAAGCAGAAGCTATAATAACAACAAAGAGAGCAAACGCAAACCACTAAAAGATTCCTAAATTTTGCATTCCAATTTAAATACTGTATTTTCTCTCTTTCTAAATACTAAAACTCGTATTCATCAACCAAAAACTTGAAGAAAATACTCATTTGACACTAATGGAAAGAACAAAATTTCAAGCAAAATAGAGTGGGAAACAATAGAAGATACCCTTTTGACAAGACTTCCAATTCCTGTCAGTATTTATCAGACAATCCTGCAAATATAAACCCTTTGATTAGTTCCATTTCAGGGTTTAGGGTTTTAGAATTTAATACTATTATTTTCTAAAAGTGAGAATTTTAAAATATTTAAAGAACCTGTAAAGATAAGTAGAGAGAAGAGCATTGGTTGAGCTGCTTCACAGTTTCATCATCTTCGTCGGTGTTGTCCTGGTGCACAGACGGCGGCAATGATGGCAAAGAGGGTGGCGCGTTGGGAGTTTGCTTTCGGTCCATATATGTTGGCTGAGTCTTGGTCATCAATGGTTAGCTACTTTAATTAGGACAATGTTTTAGTGAGTCATGGACCATATAACAACAACAACAACAACAACCCAGTATAATATCACTAGTGGGGTCTGGAGAGGGTAGTGTGTACGCAGACCTTACCCCTACCCTGAGGTAGAGAGGTTATTTCCGATAGATCCTCAGCTCCCTCCCTCCAAGAACTTCCCACCTTGCTCTTGGGGTGACTCGAACTCACAACCTCTTGGTTGGAAGTGGAGGGTGCTCACCACTAGAGTCATTGACCATATAAAAGGGAGAAATTCAAAAGTAACTAAATTTACAAGTCGTAATTAAAAGATAGCCACAGTTTCAAAAGTAATCGAAATTTAGCCACTTTTTATGTAAAAAATAAATTTGAATAAAAGCAATGATCAAAATCCGGAAATGTGCATAATATGATGGAGTTCGAATTTTTTACATATGAACTTCGAGCATAACATGCTGGAATTTCATAATCTGCTGGAATTTCAACATAATTTGTTGGAAGTCCATAC
>AWOL01S0004723.1:125575-171567 GCA_000715115.1 Nicotiana otophora | reverse complement strand
TTTAGAATTTAATACTATTATTTTCTAAAAGTGAGAATTTTAAAATATTTAAAGAACCTGTAAAGATAAGTAGAGAGAAGAGCATTGGTTGAGCTGCTTCACAGTTTCATCATCTTCGTCGGTATTGTCCTGGTGCACAGACGGCGGCAATGATGGCAAAGAGGGTGGCGCGTTGGGAGTTTGCTTTCGGTCCATATATGTTGGCGGAGTCTTGGTCATCAATGGTTAGCTACTTTAATTGGGATAATGTTTTAGTGAGTCATGGACCATATAACAACAACAACAACCCAGTATAATATCACTAGTGGGGTCTGAAGAGGGTAGTGTGTACGCAGACCTTACCCCTACCCTGAGGTAGAGAGGTTATTTCCGATAGATCCTCAGCTCCCTCCCTCCAAGAACTTCCCACCTTGCTCTTGGGGTGACTCGAACTCACAACCTCTTGGTTGGAAGTGGAGGGTGCTCACCACTAGAGTCATTGACCATATAAAAGGGAGAAATTCAAAAGTAACTAAATTTACAAGTCGTAATTAAAAGATAGCCACAGTTTCAAAAGTAATCGAAATTTAGCCACTTTTTATGTAAAAAATAAATTTGAATAAAAGCAATGATCAAAATCCGGAAATGTGCATAATATGATGGAGTTCGAATTTTTTACATATGAACTTCGAGCATAACATGCTGGAATTTCATAATCTGCTGGAATTTCAACATAATTTGTTGGAAGTCCATACAGAGGTGCTCCAATTTTCAGTATATTATGTTGGAACTTTCTGTGTGCTGGAGTTCCAACATAATATGCTGGAAGTCCATACACATGTGCTTCAATCTCCAGTATATTATGCTGGAGGTCTAGAACTTTCTGTGTTACAGCAAAATAGTGGCTATTTTTCAATGACTTTGCAAACAGATACTATTTTTTAATTATCAGTCCAAAAACTATCTAACCCATGTAATTTTGACCATATAAAAGCCCAATGGGACATATTGCAAATTTTCCAAACCTTTAATAGCAGTCTGTTCTCCCTTTTATTTAATTCTTTAATATATTTATTTCCAAATTGCACTAGCTAAATACTCTTTGATTGCAAAACTGGCACAAAATGAGATATTTTCAAAGTCAAAATTTTAGAAGACATTATCTACAAATGAGGAATTAAAGTGATAATTTGCGTTATCCAATAAAAGGAGAAAAAATATTTTACTTCAGAGCACAAGATTTGCTTCATTAATCAAAGTTGGGTAACACCGTTAATTTTTGAACACATTGTGTCATTGAGACTAAAGGTGCTCCACTTTAGCATACTTAAGGGATTAAATATGCTCGGGATTAAATTTGAGGGACCAAAATAGACATACCCTCAAAGATAAGGGACTGGCCAAAAACTCAAAATAAATATATAGAGCGTAAGACATTATTGGCAAATTCTAATAAGTTGAAGCCTCTTTAGGTTGCAATAATGTTAGTAATAAACTTATAATAGTGATAAAAAAGTTAAACTTTCAAAAATCCAAACACGATGAAGGGAGGAGGATAGTAGTCTTCATCAGCGACGAAGCCAGAAATAAAATTTCGTGAAGGGTACTCAAAATTTAATATACTCATAAAAAATAATTTTAGACATATATACACAATGTAAATTTTTATATACATGATATAATTTTTCGATTAAGGGTATTCGGTTGACCACCCTTCAATGTCTTCATGCAGAAATTACTTGCATGTGCTCGATATTTTCAAAACAAATAATTAAATTATAAGAATTATAAATTTAAATGGATATTATATTATTTAAGCATGATTAAGGAATAAAACTTTATATAATTGTTTATCTGTGATGAAGATCTGAGATTAACTCGATTGAAAGGAGAGGAGAAATTAGATCCACATAATAATCCATCACGATCAAAGCTGAAGCATCATCCTATTGGTCAAGCAAATTCAATGAAACAATAACCGGTACTATAGAGAAGCAGCCATAAACTAGAGTCTTGATCAATTTGAAAGATATAAAAAAACTGAATTTTGAGTTGTTCGATCAAATAAAGGGAAATTGGAATTCATAAATGCCTTAAACTATTTCAAGGATGACTTTTAGTTAGATTCATTTATGTAATGGTCATTCAATTGCTTGTTGAGAAAGTAAAGAAGCAAACCACTTGGATAGTGAGAGTACAAGGGAAGAAGGACCAAGGAAGAAGTCAATGGTTGCTTTTATTCATTTTCAAAAAGCATAAAAATACGTACTTTTGTACTATCATTTAGAAAGTCTTCGTTTTAGAAGACTATATCTACTAATGAAGTTAATATTTTTTAATAAAAGTATAAATAAAGTTACTTATCTACTATGCTTGGTATAAATTTGTGTCTGTAACTTCTCTTCCCGACCACATTCTTTCTCATAATAGATTATCTATTTCCATTCAGAAAAAAAACTAGCATTATTACTGTCTCCAGCAACCAAATCTAAAAGTGTAGTAAACATAGAATACAAAAAGAAAATAAACATACCTTTATAGTTTAAAGTCATATTCAAAACAACGGAATATGAAAATAACAACAATTAAAGCAAAACTAATGATAGATTTGATTGATTAAACCCTAAAAAAATTCTCTCTCTGCAGTTGAGGTTGAGAATGATCAGCTAGGCAAAACAGAGACAATAGAAAACAAGGTGAAGAAGGACAACAATCCAAGCTCACCTGGCAATAGGCTGGCGACGCCAGGTCTAAAGCGAGGCTCACCAGGTGATAGGCTGACGACGTCAGGCCTAAAACCAGGCTCCCCGGACATTAGGCGGGCGACGCCAGGCCTAAAGCCAGGTTCATCTGATGAGGCAGCTACAGTAAAGCCCAACCTTAGCGCCACTGGAGAGATTTTGGCCTATGAGATGGTGGTCCAGCGTATGTCCATGAGCTACAATTCAAGGAGTATGAACAGGCTGATGAGCGGGCAATTGTTCCAAGAACATCTGGGGAAATAGAGGAAGTGCCTATGGAATCTGGCACTGATCAAACCATGCAACTACATTTTAATATTCCAATTAAGACTCATCTACAACATTTACATGATTTAGTTACACACAATGTGACACCAATTGATGAAGACTTATTGAGACAAAATCCAATGGAGAATGAAGGAGATGATGAATCAACTGCAGAAAACTTCAAACAAGTGGCTAGGGGAAAAAAAACTAAGAAGAATCAGAGTAAAGATCCACCACAACCTTCAAGAATAATGCCCAGGAGGGCAGCTTCTCTATCTAAATGATGATGATCAAAATATTAATATGAAACATAAGGTATGTGAATACACAACAGGCCTTTCCTAGGGTGATCAACATGAATAGGAGCATAATTTTTGTGTAGTTGCATTGATGGAGCCTTTTCAAAAGAAGGGATTCATTAATAGATATAAAAAGAGGTTGAATATGGAGACTGCTTACACAAATATTAATGGGCAAATATGGTTGTTCTTCGATGCAGTGGTGGAATGGGAATTAGTGGTGACTGTGAGAGTGTTTCACCATGACCTGGGGCAGCACATGATGATGACATTTGTTTATGCAAAATGTTCAGAAATGGAGAGGTTGGATTTGTGGGATCACTTGTATTATTTAGCAAGTGATGGAATTACCATGGTTGGTAGGAGGGGATTTCAATATGATATTGCATGGAGATGAGAAAATAGGGGGACTCCCAGTACACCCTCCTGAATATGAGGATTTTGCATTTTGTGTAAACTTTTGTGATTTGTTTAAGCAAGGGAACAAAGGAAGTCCATTCACATGGTGGAATGGGAGATCCAATGTTGAGTGTATATTCAAAAGATTGGATAGGATTTTTGTGAATTTGCCATTTCAGAACATGTTGCCAACTATTGAAGTTGAGCATCTAATCAGAACTGGATCAGATCATGCACCATTGCTAATGACATGTGGGGTGCATACAACGAATTTTGTCAAGCCTATCAGATTCTTGAACTTTTTGACAAAACATGCTACATTTATGGATGTGGTGAGGCAGAATTGGGAAGCTGATTTCATAGGGGATCAGTTTTTGATGTTCAAGCAGAATATCAAGAGGGTGAAGGCAGCACTCTCAAAATGGAGTAGGGAAACATTTGGTGATATCTTCAAGCAATTGGCTATTTTGGAGGACATTGTTAGGGTGAAGGAGATGTTGTTTGAAGAAGAGCCTACAACTGAGAATAGGATTGTGCTTCAAAAGGCTCAATCTGAATTGAAGAAATACTTGAATATTGAGGAGCAGTATTTGAAGCAAAAAGCTGGGATGACTTAGTTTGCTGAAGGAGATAGGAATACAAGTTTCTTTCACAATCATGTCAATGGCAAAAGAAAGAAATTGCAACTGAAGAGGATCAAAAGTGGCAATGGGGTATGGATTGAAGACCAGGAGCAATTGGCTACAGCTGCAGTGGACTTCTATCAAAAACAGTTCACAAATGAAGGTGATGCTTCTGAATTTCCCTTGCTCAATAATGTACTCTCAATGGTCACTACGGATCAGAATTTGGAACCTAGCAGATTGCCAACAATTGAAGAAGTATGGGCAGCGATTTTTGAGCTTAGTGGGGAGAGTGCTAGTGGCCCTGATGGATTCACTGCTTGTTTTATCAAACATGTTGGGATGTTATTGATGCTGATATACACAACATGGTGCTGCACTTCTATGGAGGAGCTGCATTGCCTAAATCCATCACCCACACCAATCTAGTGTTGCTGCCCAAGAAACCTAGAGTTGAGACCTTCTCTGACTTAAGACCTATTAGTTTGAGCAACTTCATTAACAAGGTTTTGTCAGGGTGTTACATGACAGATTGGAGAGTTTTTTGTCATCTCTAATAGCTCTTAATCAATCCGGATTTGTAAAGGGTAGGAGTATATTTGAGAACATCTTATTGACTCAAGAAATTATCACTGACATAAGGTTAAGGGGAAAGCCAGCTAATGTGGTGATCAAGCTTTGGTGAATGGGCAGTCCTCAGGGTTCTTTAAATAAGGGGATCCCCTATCTCCAGCATTGTTCATTCTGTCAGCTGAGGTACTTTCCAGGTCTTTGAATAAGCTATTTGAAGACAAGTCATTTGTGGGATTTGGAATGCCTAAGTGGTCTGAGAGTCTTTAAACCACTTGGCGTATGCTGATGATACGATAATCTTTGCATCTGCTTATTCTCCCTCTTTGAGCAAGATTATGGCAGTGTTGGGGAACTATGAGAAGATATCAGGTCAGATGATCAACAAAGATAAGAGTTCATACTACATGCATCTACATAAGACTTTTTGCTAGGTTCTTTTGGAGCACAAAGGAAGAAGGGAGAAGCAGACAGTGGGCTTCATGGCAAAATCTTTGCTATGGGGGCTAGGTTTTAGGTCCTTAAATGATGTCTCAAAGGTTTGCTAAACTATGGTAGAGATTTAGGACCACAAAATCTTTGTCGTCTAATTTCATGTGGAATAAGTATTGCAAGAAGGAGCCACCAACAGTGGTGCATTTTTCGGGAGGGTCTCATGTTTGGAGACAAATGCTGAATGCTAGGAAAGAAGTAGAACATGAGATCGTATGGGAAGTGAAGAGTGGAACAACTAATATTTGGCATGAAAATTGGACTGGATTGGGTGCACTTTATCATGTATTACCTGAAGACTTTCCAATCAATGAAGGTCTTTAGAAGATGGTAGAACTGCGACAAGGGGAAACATGGGATGATCAGCTGCTAGATCAAACTTTCAATGAGGAAATTGCAGAATATATAAGGCTAAATGTGCACTACGAAGGCAGTGAGGGATATTGGGATAGGCCATACTGGATGCCAACTCCTTCAGGCAAGTTCAGTGTTAGCAGTGCTTGGCAAATATTAAGGCATAGCATAGGGTTGATCCTAATCAGGAATTCAAGTTAATGTGGATTAAAGGTTTGCCATTCAAGATATCCTTCTTCTTGTGGAGATTGTGGAGGCGGAAAATAGCCACAGATGACATGTGGAAGAGGCAAGGGGAAATGGTGATGTCTAGGTGTCGGTGTTGTCAGCAGCCCCAAGAGGAATCCATTGAGCATGTATTTGTCACAAGTCCTACTGCCTCTAAGGTATGGAACTTGTTCAAGGATGTTGCTGGAATTTCTGTGCAATTGATTCAATTGAAGCAGATTATAAGGCATTGGTGGTATGCTCAGTGTTGTCCGAAATTAAAGCCATTATTTCAAGCAGTACCAGCTATCATCACTTGGGAGCTGTGGAAGAGAAGAAATGCAGGTAAACATGGTGGTTCAGTTCCACAAATAGGGTGATTCATGAGATAAATAGGACATTGCATCAACTGGCAAGGGTGAGGTATGCTTGAATCCCTAATATTCCATTGTTATGGCCAGACATGATTCAATACTTTGAAGGATATAAACCTATATTGATCACTACAAGAGTAACTTGGCAGCTTCCTTGTCATGGTTGGTACAAATGTAATACTGATGGAGCTTCAAAGGGCAATCCTGGACCTAGCTCCCTAGGCTTTTGTGTGAGGGATGATAATGGTGATGTGGTGTATGCTAGGGCAGTAGACCTGGGAGTGACAACTAATGTGGTGGTTGAAGCTAAGGCTATTCTTCAAGGGTTGGAATATTGTGTGGAGCATGATTTTTACCCTCTCGTACTGGAGACTGATCTCGTACTGGAGACTGATTCATTGGTGATGAAGAAGGCGATAGAAGAGGAATGGGATCCTCCTTGGGTAACTCAGTGGCGGATTTTATAGCTAACATTGTGTTCTCTTTTGCAAGTACATCTGAGTTTCATTCATTCTCTGAACTGCATAGTGCAGGGAGGAGGTTGATCAATATAGCAGACTGATGGCTTCACAAGATTGGACTCTGCATGTCCAAATGCTAAGGAAAATGTTGAACCCATCATATGGTATTTTTGGAGATTGTTGAATCATTTTTCAGCGGTATTAGCATACTTTCATGCTCAATCTGAGGATGGTTTAGCAATGTTTAGAATGATGTCTACATTAAAGGTTCTAGTAGGGAAGGATCTGAGCTTACAAGATTACAAAAAGGCATAATTTCAAAGGCTGGCCTTTGCCTTGCAAAGCCTGCTTAAAGCCAGATCATTCCTACCTTTTGCCTTGTAAAGCCTGGCTTTGCCAGGTCATGCCTGGCTTTTGCCTTGTAAAACCTGGCTAAAGCCAGCTCATGCCTGGCTTTTGACTTGTAAAGCCTGCCTAAAGCCAGCTCACGCCTGGCCTTTGGCCTGCAAAGCCTGCCTATAAAGCCAGCTCAAGCTTGGCTTTTGCCTTGCAAAGCCTGCCTAAAGCTAGCGCAGGCTGGCTTTTGCCTTGCAAAGCCTGCCTAAAGCCCGGCTCCTCTTCTACACATTAATCTTGATAAGTGAGCACATGATTAATACTTGAACAAAATTAGTCCACTACAGATGGAGATCATATAGTAGCTGGAAGACTATGTTGACTTCAACTTTGCGGTGGAGATGTTTGGAATTCATTTTAGCCTATGGACGATATACCCTAGCGCCTGGTGAGAGCTTGATAGGTGCTGCTTAGTATTTGCCAATGACAATTGAATTCACATACACTAATAGGAGAAGGAAACACTCAACTTATCATGATGTAATAACTAGTTCATTAGATTTTAGTTTTTCTATCTTCTTAATAGCTAGTAGCTTCATGCAACTTCTATTTTGGTTTGGACATCTTGTAAGCATTGGACCCATTTTCAAATTTTATTTATATATTAGCCATTAAGCAAGTGCTGCCGAGTGGTATAGTTGCTTTAAAAAAAAAGTCATATTCATCTCAATGTTTATTAATTCCATCATATAATAGACACATTTTCAACTATTCCAGTACACGAACCTAACAGTGTAATGAACATCCAACACAATAAGAGAATGAACGTCTTATACTATAAAATCATAATCATCTCAATGTTTATCAATAGTTAACAAGAATTAGTCATCGCTGTGGATTTTTCTTAGCCCCCATTGGGGGAAAATCAGCAGAAAAAGAATTGTAAGCAGAACTTCAGAA
This sequence comes from Nicotiana otophora, assembly GCA_000715115.1. Taxonomy (NCBI): domain Eukaryota; kingdom Viridiplantae; phylum Streptophyta; class Magnoliopsida; order Solanales; family Solanaceae; genus Nicotiana; species Nicotiana otophora. The sequence continues at coordinate 163,505 of AWOL01S0004723.1, read as the reverse complement.
AACGCCTCACCACCCAAAATCAAAATGATTTCTCAACTACTTGTCTTGAGAGCCTGAGCTTCTGCAACCAACTAGTTTTCAAATAAATTAGAAAGCAAAAATAATTCAGCACGCATTTTTAAAATTTTCCTGACCATGTTAATCAAACTGATATTCTCAGTACACATATATATACAGACACACCTGAACACAAAAGTGTGCACTTCTGTCATACTGAATCACAAGTCGGATGAAAACATGCACATGTGATTCTGAGAAGAGATCCAGGTATACTATGTTCCAATCCGCCATTTAAACTATTTCTTGATATTCCACTTAACTTGGATATTGTACTAACAACTATGTTAGATGAACTCTCCAAAGATGTTGTCGCACATGTGCCGGATCTTCCAAAAAAATAGTACTTTTGAAGGATCCGACACACACCCAACAACATTTTTGAAGAGCCCAAATAACATAGACTAACAGTGTTAGAGCTACCTATTAGGAAGGGGGTTCAATTGCATCCCTTTCGTTTACATAGTATTATATTGCATAAAGAGGGTAAAAATAACACATAAGGGTGAGACCTAGTGGTCAATAAAGTAGGTTGAAAACCATGAGGTCTCAGGTTCAAACTAGGTGATTTCTTTCCATTTGTCACAAAATTTGATGGACACGAGTTACGTAGTACATATGCTGGTGGGAGACGATAGGCGCAAACTGGTCCGAATGCGGATTTCAGAAAAAATGGCAAACTATTTTTTTTTGTATATCTATACATTATTGAATCCACTTAGCAAGCGATAAATGTTGTATTCTAGCATTTTTTGAATCTCTTTCCTGGTTTCATACAACCACCACTGCACATATGCTATATGAATCCTCATTATTCATGTCGCTCGATTTAAGCCATAAGCTTTTGTATTTTGAGTAGAAATTATTATGACCCTTGTTACTCGTTTTCATCATGTTGTCTAAGATAATCTATTCAAAACTAATCTCAGTTTGATCCCCTAAAGCAGAAGCTATAATAACAACAAAGAGAGCAAACGCAAACCACTAAAAGATTCCTAAATTTTGCATTCCAATTTAAATACTGTATTTTCTCTCTTTCTAAATACTAAAACTCGTATTCATCAACCAAAAACTTGAAGAAAATACTCATTTGACACTAATGGAAAGAACAAAATTTCAAGCAAAATAGAGTGGGAAACAATAGAAGATACCCTTTTGACAAGACTTCCAATTCCTGTCAGTATTTATCAGATAATCCTGCAAATATAAACCCTTTGATTAGTTCCATTTCAGGGGTTTAGAATTTAATACTATTATTTTCTAAAAGTGAGAATTTTAAAATATTTAAAGAACCTGTAAAGATAAGTAGAGAGAAGAGCATTGGTTGAGCTGCTTCACAGTTTCATCATCTTCGTCGGTATTGTCCTGGTGCACAGACGGCGGCAATGATGGCAAAGAGGGTGGCGCGTTGGGAGTTTGCTTTCGGTCCATATATGTTGGCGGAGTCTTGGTCATCAATGGTTAGCTACTTTAATTGGGATAATGTTTTAGTGAGTCATGGACCATATAACAACAACAACAACCCAGTATAATATCACTAGTGGGGTCTGAAGAGGGTAGTGTGTACGCAGACCTTACCCCTACCCAGAGGTAGAGAGGTTATTTCCGATAGACCCTCAGCTCCCTCCCTCCAAGAACTTCCCACCTTGCTCTTGGGGTGACTCGAACTCACAACCTCTTGGTTGGAAGTGGAGGGTGCTCACCACTAGAGTCATTGACCATATAAAAGGGAGAAATTCAAAAGTAACTAAATTTACAAGTCGTAATTAAAAGATAGCCACAGTTTCAAAAGTAATCGAAATTTAGCCACTTTTTATGTAAAAAATAAATTTGAATAAAAGCAATGATCAAAATCCGGAAATGTGCATAATATGATGGAGTTCGAATTTATTACATATGAACTTCGAGCATAACATGCTGGAATTTCATAATGTGCTAGAATTTCAACATAATTTGTTGGAAGTCCATACGCAGATGCTCCAATTTCCAGTATATTATGCTGGAACTTTCCGTGTGCTGGAGTTCCAACATAATATGATGGAAATTCATACACATGTGCTTCAATCTCCAGTATATTATGCTGGAAGTCTAGAACTTTCTGTGTTGCAGCAAAATAGTGGCTATTTTTCAATGACTTTGCAAACATATACTATTTTTTAATTACCAGTCCAAAAACTGTCTAACCCATGTGATTTTGCTGGAATTTCATAATGTGCTGGAATTTCAACATAATTTGTTGGAAGTCCATACAAAGGTGCTCCAATTTTCAGTATATTATGTTGGAACTTTCTGTGTGCTGGAGTTCCAACATAATATGCTGGAAGTCCATACACATGTGCTTCAATCTCCAGTATATTATGCTGGAAGTCTAGAACTTTCTGTGTTGCAGCAAAATAGTGGCTATTTTTCAATGACTTTGCAAACAGATACTATTTTTTAATTACCAGTCCAAAAACTGTCTAACCCATGTGATTTTCATGGGCTAGACAGTTTTCGAACTGGTAATTGAAAAATAGTCAGTGTTTGCAAAGTCATTGAAAAATAGCCACTATTTTGGTGCAACACAAAAAGTTCTACACTTACAACATAATATACTGAAGACCGAAGCACAAGTGTATGAACTTCCAGCATATTATGTTGGAACTCCAGCACACGGAAAGTTCCAGGATAATATACTGGAGACTTGTGTATGAATTTCCATCATATTATGTTGGAACTCCAGCACACGGAAAGTTCCAGGATAATATACTGGAGACTTGTGTATGAATTTCCATCATATTATGTTGGAACTCCAGCACACGGAAAGTTCCAGGATAATATACTGGAGACTTGTGTATGAATTTCCATCATATTATGTTGGAACTCCAGCACACGGAAAGTTCCAGGATAATATACTGGAGACTTGTGTATGAATTTCCATCATATTATGTTGGAACTCCAGCACACGGAAAGTTCCAGGATAATATACTGGAGACTTGTGTATGAATTTCCATCATATTATGTTGGAACTCCAGCACACGGAAAGTTCCAGCATAATATACTGGAAATTGGAGCATCTGCGTATGGACTTCCAACAAATTATGTTGAAATTCTAGCACATTATGAAATTCCAGCATGTTATGCTCGAAGTTCATATGTAATAATTCGAACTCCATCATATTATGCACATTTCCGGATTTTGATCATTGATTTTGTTCAAATTTATTTTTTACATAAAAAGTGGCTAAATTTTGATTACTTTTGAAACTGTGGCTATTTTTTAATTACTACTTGTAAATTTGGTTACTTTTGAATTTCTCCCTTTTATATGGTCAATGACTCACTAAAACATTGTCCCAATTAAAGTAGCTAACCATTGATGACCAAGACTAAGCCAACATATATGGTAACATTGTCCCAATTAAAGTAGCTAACCATTGATGATCAAGACTAAGCCAACATATATGAACCGAAAGCAAACTCCCAACGCGCCACCCTCTTCGCCATCGTTGCCGCCGTCGGTGCACCAGGACGATACCAACGAAGATGATGAGACTGTGAAACAGCTCAACCAATGCTCCTCTCTATACTTATCTTTACAGGTTCTTTAAATATTTTAAAATTTTCCCTTTTAGGAAATAATAGTATTAAATTCTAAAACGCTAAACCCTGAAATGGAACTAATCAAATGGTTTACATTTGCAAGATTGTCTGATAAATACTGACAGGAATTGGAAGTCTTGCCAAAAAGGGTATCTTCTATTGTTTCTCTCTCTATTTTGCTTGAAATTGCGTTCTTTCCATTAGTGTCAAATGGGTATTTTCTTTAAGATTTTGGTTGTTGAATACGAGTTTTAGTATTTAGAAAGAGAGAAAATGCAGTACCTAAATTGGAATGCAAAATTTAGGAATCTTTTAGTGGTTTGCATTTGCTCTCTTTGTTGTTATTTATAGCTTCTGCTTTAGGGGATCAAACTGAGATTAGTTTTGAATAGATTATCTTAAAGAACATGATGAAAACGAGTAACAAGGGTCATAATAATTTCTACTCAAAATACATAGCTTATGGCTTAAATGGAGCGACATGAATAATGAGGATTCATATAACATATGTGCAGTAGTAGTTGTGGTGGTTGTATGAAAACCTACATATTTTAGTACGCACTGGCGGAACCATGAAGGGGATTCAAAAAATGCTAGAATGTAACATTTATCGCTTGTCAAGGGGATTCAATAATGCATAGATATACAAAAAAAATTATTTTACCATTTTTTCTGAAAACCGCGTCCGGACCAGCTTGCGTCTATCGTCTCCCACCAACATATGTACCACGTACCTCTTGTCCATCAAATTTTGTGACAAATGGAAAGAAATTACCTAGTTTGAACCTGAGACCTCATGGTTCTCAACGTACTTTATTGACCACTAGGTCACACCCTTGAGTGTTATTTTTACCCTCTTTATGCAATATAATACTATTTAAACGAAAGGGATGCAATTGAACCCCTTCCTAATAGGTAGCTCTACCACTGTTAGTCTATGTTATTTAGACTCTTCAAAAATATTATTGGGTGTGTGTCGGATCCTTCAAAAGTACTATATTTTTGGAAGATCCGGCACATGTGCAGCAACATCTTTGGAGAGTTCATGTAACATAGCTATTAATACAGTATCCAAGTTAAGTGGAATATTAAGAAATAGTTTAAGTGGCGGATTGGAACATAGTATACCGGGATCTCTACTCAGAATCACATGTGCATATTTTCATCCGGCTTGTGATTCATTATGACAAAAGTGCACACTTTTGTGTTCAGGTGTGTATGTATATATGTGTGTACTGAGATTCCCTTGTTTAAAATATCAGTTTGATTAACACGATCAGGGAAATTTAAAAAATGTTTGCTGAATTTATTATTTTTATATTTAAAAATTTCGGTTGATTTTTCCAAAAAACATAAGTTAAAATTTGAAAATAAAATAAAGCTGCCAGGATCACTTATAGGCATTTTATTGAAGCAAACGAATAACCAGGTCTTATTATCACTTTTAGCCTCTGCCAAGAATTATTTACATCTGGTAGCCGAAAAAGTATATAAAATTTATATATTTTTTGTATAACAATATATATATATACAAAAAATAATATACAAATTTTATACATTTTCGGCTATTAATTTTATAGCGGTTATACAATATCATTTTCTCATTGAAAACCGGTACAGAAGGGGATATTTTCAAGGTCAAAATTTTAGAAGACATTATCTAAAAATGAGAAATTAAAATGATAATTTGCGCTATCCAATAAAAGGAGAGGAAACGTTTTACTTCAGAGCAGAAGATCTGCTTCATTTTAAAAAGTTTAAAAAGCCATTAAGGAGAGGAAACGTTTAAAAAAAAAAGCAAGCTTTTTATGGCCAAATGCTGCCGAAGAACGTTAAGTATTTCCAAAAATGATGTGGGCAAACATTTTAGGGAAAAAAGGCATTATCATATTTGAACTTATTCAAATTGTTGATTTTAAAAGCTCTTAAGACTCGTGTAAATAAATTTCGGCCTACCTAAAGAGATAAGCTGCGACAACAGACCAGTTTACAGGAAAAAGAACCACTGAGTTCTTCGTAAAATGGCATATCATGGCAACTAAAACTGACATAAGACAAGAAAAGCAACAGGCATGAGATCCACTAGTCAACATGTGCAACTAAGTAATAGAGTTATTCCAAAAATACTGATCACTATGATGCCGAGACCTAGTAAAACAAGAGCGGTAAGTATTCTCCCCTCTTATGGTCTTCGAAATTCAAACAGATTCCTAGAAACTAATTTCTAGTTCACGAGAAAGACAAACTCATTTAATAGCAAGAAAATATAAGGAAATTAGACAGATTCCTTGTCAAATGCAAAAATTCCATTTTATATTTAAAGGCACAATACCTCAAAAAGATATGATTTTCCAGAGAACCATGAAAGAAGCAATCAAACTTACATCAATACTTTTAGTTTCTTAAATCCACGTTTTTAGATATGCATGAAGAAAGTTTTGAATCAAACATTTTTAAATTGCGAGCTTAATATCCAATAGTTATAGTATCTAAACCTCCGGTGAAGGAAAATCTAAAGCCATGAGTATGTACATTCACACTTCAACAGAATGCTTTTCTTTAATGCTTAAATGGATAATCAATAATTTTATTGCCTAGATTTCATCCTCTTAAAGTACACTAAGTAAACCAATCTTCTATGACTTCATGAGCCCTTACAATCCATAATGAAGAGGAGATCAATTTTTTTTAAACACGAGTTAAAATAAATCAAATCTTCAAAGACATGAAGTAAACCAAATCTTCAAAGACATGAAGTAAACCAAACAGTTTACCTTTAACTAAATCTGTTCTTAAAACAAAATGCTCGAATCCTAAACACGGTGCCTAATGAAAAAAGGTCCTAAATCACATGACAAATGAATCTTTTGCAACACACCTAGTCTATGACAAAATCTTTCTTAAAATTATGGAATCTGACAGAGAACTATGCAAAAGGAAATGGGTATTTTCATATGAGCATTTTATCAAACATAGGCAGACATGTTTCAATACATATACCAGAAATAACCTCCTTAAAAATTATTTCTAACAACTTTAGTCATAGAATCATTCCATCAAAGTATCAAACTAAAGATAAACAGAAATAAAAGCAAACACCCATCTTTATAGTAAAAAAACGTGGAAGCCTAACAAAAACTAACATGTATTGAAACAAAAATGCATCAAGTACCAAACATGCTCTAATCAGAACCGAAAGATTGTGAAAGAGAAGAAGATACGGACCTTTTGCAGGGCAGCGAACTGAGGCGGGGATCTTAGGTGCACTATGGAACTCCGACCTTGAACCCGCTAACTTAGACTTAAAGAGGATAGAGACGCCTGATTCTTTTTGTTTAAAGAGAAAGGCAGCAGCTTCAAACAGAGTTTAGAGTTAGGAGGCGTTAACAACCGTGAGGTTTTGAGGGAAGACGGCGGCTGAAAACCATGTTCGAAAATCTCTGCAAAGGCGAGTATTTATAGGCTGATTTCTAGGGTTCTTGGTTTTAGACGGGATTTTGAATAGAAAAATAGAATTTTGAGTCAAGTTGACCGTTCAACTTTGAACGTTGGAAGCCATGGCAGAGATAGCAGCATGGAGCAGAAATTTAAGCCAAAAATGGCGAAGCATTTTCTAGGTTGGGTTACGGAAGATTTTGGCGTTTGGTCAAAAGAGGAAGAAGAACGTTGGTCTGATGAAAGGGAAGAGTTGAGATTAAGGATCCAGAGAGTTCTATAAGTTTGGGCTGCTAATAATTGGGCTTTTGGGGCTGAAATATGTACGAAAGTATTGGGCTATAGAAAGGGCCGAATCTCCTTCTTCTTTATCTTTTATTTGGGCTTCTTAAATCTTATCCATATTATAAAATAACAAAGCTATTAATATGAAATAAGTAATTAAATCTTAATATGCCTAGTAATAAATATTTATATTAAATAATTTGCTAGTGTTTAATTAATTATGAATTTATGTTATAAAAATCTATTTAGTAGATAACCATTAATTTAAAATGGGCATCCAACAAATATATAAATCACTTGAATAATTATATTACAAATAAGAGTAGGATTAATGCAATGCAGTGAACACTATTTGTAAAGAAACATATTATTGGTTGATTAGCTTTGAATGGAATTATTTGAGAGATAAAATCGTAGAAGTAGTAGTAATAATAATAATAATAATAATAATAATAATAATAATAACAACAACAATGACAATAGTATTATCTAATGATGATAACAACAATAATAAAAATAACGGTACTAATTAGATTTATTTTGGGATAAAAATAGTAAAATAAATATTCTTACATTATTAATAATATTAGAAGCTCAAAGAGATAGTTTGGAAGAAAGGAGTGATAAAATTGGATGTCAACAATGCTCTGGTACCATAATGAAGATTTGAGATTAGCTCGGTTGAAAAGAGAAGAGAAATGACCCAGAAGGTTCTAGAAAAGACGCTCCTGGAGAGCAAATTGAGCTGAAATTATTTTCTCAAATCATACTGAATACAATGATATGTGGCTAGTATATATACACTACAACTACCAGCTAGGCTAATCAATTTTACTGTTTTCGTTAATTTTTTAATACCCAATTTTATAATTAGTTATAACTAACTTCCTAACTATTGACAAGAGTGAGTTTCTCTACTGGTGAGTATCCTCCACTTCCAACCAAGATGTTGTGAGTTCGAGTCATCTAAGAGCAAGGTGGAGAATTCTTGAACGGAGGGAGTCAGGGGTCTATCGAAAACAGCTTATACTGGGTTGTTGTCGGTGGTAACTTCCTAACTATACTCATGTGTGAGTCACGTGCTAATCTCTCTTCAATAGTTTGATATAAATAAACCTCTATTAGCACAAGTGTGTGTCTTATTCAAGTCCATACCCCAGTAGTTAATATTCTTTTGTTGGGTAGTGTTGGCAAATGAGGGGCCATATGCTATGGTTGTGGCTACGAATTCTCCAGTTTTGCATGTCTACTCTTTTCTTCACCAATCACTACATCCAATTTCAGTAAGGACCCCTCTTTCCCTTTAGCCAAATCCACTTCCTCTAACCCCACTCCCTTTCCCCTCCTACTCTCTGTACTCTCTAGCAAAGGTAAGTCTTTTTTCCTTTACTGTTATTGACTTAATTCCCTCATATCTATCTTTCTTGTTCCAAGATTAAGTTTTTCTAGTTGCTTTGCTTATTTTTTCATGTGAGGTGTTCATCAAATTCCAAGATTGCAGCTTTATTATTATCACCTCATTATTTTCAATTGTGGTGCCTCTTTGTTGCTGAAAATGAGGTTTTTCTATGCTTGCTTAGCTTTATTTTGATTGGTTTCATGTGGGTGTCTATCAAATTCCAAGATTTCAGCTTTATTGTTATCACCTCATTCTGTTTCATAAGTGGTACCTCTTTGTTGCTGAAACTGAGGTTTTTCTCTGCTTGCTTAGCTTTATTTTGATTGGTTTCATGTGGGTGTCTATCAAATTCCAAGATTTCAGCTTTATTGTTATCACCTCATTCTGTTTCATAAGTGGTACCTCTTTGTTGCTGAAACTGAGGTTTTTCTCTGCTTGCTTAGCTTTATTTTGATTGGTTTCATGTGGGTGTCTATCAAATTCCAAGATTTCAGCTTTATTATTATCACCTCATTTTTTTCATAAGTGGTACCTCTTTGTTGCTGAAACAGAGGTCTTTCTCTTCTTGCTTAGCTTTATTTTAATTGGTTTCATGTGGGTTTCTATCAAATTCCAAGATTTTAGATTTTTTCTTATAATCGCGGTGTTCAGGCCAGCTTGTGTGCACCTGGACTAAATCCACTTGTTACCTGCAACCTCCCACCAGCACAGACCAAGATTTCAACTTTATTATTCTCCCCTCACTATGTTTCATAAGCAGTACCTCTTTGTTGCTGAAACCGAGCCTTTTTTTCTGCTTGATTAGCTTTATTTTGATTGGTTTCCATTCGGGTGTCTATCAAATTCCAAGATTTTAGATTTTTTCTTATAATCGTGGTGTTCAGGCCAGCTTGCGCGCACCTGAACTGAATCCACGTGATACCTGCAACCTCCCACCCGCACAGACCAAGATTTCAACTTTATTATTCTCCCCTCACTATGTTTCATAAGCAGTACCTCTTTGTTGCTGAAACTGAGCTTTTTTTCTGCTTGTTTAGCTTTATTTTGATTGGTTTCCATTCGGGTGTCTATCAAATTCCAAGATTTCAGCTTTATTGTTTCCACATTATGTTCATCAATGGTACTTCTTGGTTGTTGAAACTGTGAGGATTTCACTTTGTATTTGCCTTAGTTTTAAACACATAGGTAGTTGAAGTGTCGCAAATTGTGAAGAGAGTTTGAGAAACTGCTGGTAGAAAAAGAGTAAAGAAATAAAGAACATAGATAACTACATTTTCATGGACTTCTACAGATGACTGGTGAGATTCATTCAACGTGACAGTATTCATTGAAGACGGAGTTTAAAACGATATTTTCACTTATGTGTTGCATTAGTGATAGTTCAAGGAAATACAAAAGTAATGGTTAAAAGGAGGTTAGTTTGATGGAGAACATTAATGAATTTGAATTCTTAAAAGCTGTAAAAGTTAGATGGAAATGACATGTCAAACATTTTTCGAAATCCCGAGAAAGCATATAGATTGGCTCAGAGGGGTACTGATCAGTACTTAAATGGTTTCTTACATGGGAAATAAAGCTTTCTTACCCGTGATTGAGTCTTTGGGTAAGAAAAGGAGATTTGACGGACATAAGACGACGACAACAACAATAACAACAACAACCCAGTATAATCCCACTAGTGGGGTCTGGGGAGGGTAGTGTGTACGCAGACCTTACCCCTACCCTGGGGTAGAGGGGCTGTTTCCAATAGGCCCTCGGCTCCCTCCCTCCCGGAATTCCCCACCTTGCTCTTGGGGTGACTCGAACTCACAACCTCTTGGTTGGAAGTGGAGGGTGCTCACCACTAGAGCAACCCACTCTTGTCTAAACGGACATAAGACAATTGTGGTCAAATTTTTAGTACTGATTTGTGTAGTCTAGGGTACTTTGGAGTTACTAGTTATTATGCATTCATAGTTGCTTTTTTTGGTGATCCTGATTGCCATTTACGATTGAAAACTATTTGACTAATCTAGCATCCAAATTTATTGTATAAAAATCCAAGTAGTTTGCTATAGTATAGTAAAAAGAGCTTTTAATTTGTATCAACAAGAGCAGTCGCCTAGTCGAAGCATAACTTGAGGGAAAGCTTACATTCTATCATTCTATAGAGTACAGACTCGAGTTTGAGTAAGAAGGACATTGTTGGTCATTTGATTTTGATTTGTAAGACAAAGAAGAAAAAGATATTATGGCTTGGTGCACTACTGTCAAATGTTATTTCTCATGATGGTGTGATAATTCATTATTTAGTAGATTAAATACAATTTGATATGGGGAGAGTGCATTAATACCTTCCTTAAGCTACAACTCCAATATATGGAAAAATTCACACGAAGTTATTGCACCATATTTTAAATGCATTTCACTTTAAACCACAATAGTTGAAATGCAAAATTACTTAAAATTTTGTAATTTGATTATCTGTTTTGTGGTACACCCTATCAACGAGGACATCGTAGAGTAACCTTTGTCTTTATTTATGTTAGTAACCATTTCGATACTAGACATTTATCTATAGTCTAAACTAAGAATCTTATTCTGTTAAAATTTGCTTTGCTTTCAGGTTTTTGGTTAATGCTTTGTTAAATAATTCTCTGCCTCTCCGGATATAGCCAGGAGATTTGCTAGTGGCTTGCGTGATATTGTAGATAACCATGGCTACCTCAAATGGAGTCATTTATTATTCAGCCAAATCACCTCAACACCCGAAGGTTCACACCCACAGTCAAGGGATTGAACTTAGCAAACACAACAGATATTCTCCTATTCCAAGACTGAAGTTTTCTAATAGAGGTTTCTGGGAGGTGTGCGGAAAATTAAGCAACCGAGTCATCTTCAGGGGATCTCCCGTGTTATGTCGCTCAACAGAAACACATGATACTGAGACAAAAGATTTTTCCAGAAACAGTGGTGATTATTCCAACATATCTAGGTAAGCATGGTTTAACAACAAATGGTCAATCAATACATACCAGCAAAAATATGAAAAGAACTGCTTGCAAATGAAATATAAGCTATTATTAGTAGTTGATCAAAGTCTGAACATTCATTAAGAAACTTGATGTTGGCTTCAATTGGAAGGCATTTCCTTATATTTGAGGAGGATGCTACTCCTTGTAGCTTGCTATAATACCAATCATCTTTTGCTGCTAAAAACATATTGACATGAGATCATTCTCAATACTGAACTTGAGGATATACTTCTTTGCCTGATTTGAGCTATAGCACAAGATTGATTTGTACATAGAGAATTGGACAGGATACAGACACTAGGTACAAAAAAATAGAAAAGGATGTTGTATGTCACGACCCAAACCGATGGGCCGCGACGGGCACTTGATACCTTACTCAACCGAGTACCAACATAACGTATCTTTCGTATCATACTATTATAGGTAAATGAGCCGGAGAGGCTATCGTGAGATAAGTAGAATAAAACATGAGGAAATACTCAATATAGGGTGACCCAACTTGATATACCGACTTATAAATATGGCGTACTGGCCTAAAGGCCATACCAATATCCGTATACATGACATCTGTCTACAAGCCTCTAATAGCACATAAATATCATAAAGGTCGGGACAGAGCCCTGCCATACCAATCAATACATATTCAAATCATACTGACCAAATAGGCAACTCCGGAGCAAGTGGAGTGCACAAACACCTTCTGCTGAGCTGATAGCCTACTAGGAGAACTCTCAACCTGTCTATCGCGACCTGCGGGCATGAAACACATCGTCCCCAGGCAAAAGGGACGTCAGTACAAATAATGTACCGAGTATGTAAGGAATGAAAATCAGTAAACAATAGACATGAGAAAAACATGGAGTAAAAGACTCGACATGTATGTCTGAATAACTCTGTGCATCATTAATATTTACAATGTCGTGCATATGCGTATAAATATCATACCATGTTTAGGTATATGTGTTCATAACATCATCAAGCCTCTGAGGGCATCCCATCATATCATCTCGGTCACTGTGGGCAAATCATCAACGTATACCAGCTGATCAGGTGGTGGTGCGTATATAACGCCTTAACCTTTTCCCATATCCCATATACATACAATATACGCGTATATAACGCCTTCTGGTCATGGGTCAATGTACATGTATGAATTCATGAAATGCATAAAAAATATGTTAATAAGATTTCTCGAATATCATAAAATCAATATGCCTTTCGAACAAACTTTATCAAATACGTATTTTTCTGAGACCCATGAACAGAGGATATAATAATAATTCACATGGGTAATCAAGAATATAGACATCCCTAGTATTTCTATGAATAGAGTCATTTGTGAAAGTTGCATATTTGCTCGTTTCGTTTGTATCGTACGGATCATGCCAAAAAGGAAATGAGGGATAGCCTTAACGTACCTGGAGTAGGGAAAATTCCGTATGATATTCTTGAGAAAGATTGTATCGTACTCCCTTAGAATCGCAAAATCCCGTTGCTATTATAATATGGAGTCTCGTATGAATTTCCAAATTCCCTCACCTTCGTTATTGGCTTTGCCTTTCTGTATAAGTCCCTTACTAAATGAATTTGTTGAAGATGCTAAAATTCTCACGTTACATGTATATACATGTTCTTGTATGAGCTTGCTGAAGCAAACTCACGTTACTTTATCTCACTTTGTAAAAGAGTCAAATGAATCTTGTTTTCGATTTTCCATCCGTAAGTGTCTCACTTAAAGACATATGAAAGCCCTTTAAAATTAAGATTTGTGGGCCCCGTTTGCATAATGACTAAGCCACCCAAAATTCACCTAACTTTGTCATTTTGCAACATAATTCATGAGTCATTAATTATAGTGATGGGCTGCCACGTAAATGGTTATAAGGTTTATCCAAAAATCATCCACTTAATTCCTTAATCAACTCATTAATCCCCGCTAATCCAATAATCCACATAATTAAGAATTATCTCAAACTACTTAAAATACTACTCATTTTTAACATACCTCATACATCTTACTATTATAGTCATGTGGTACCTTGTATGGTACTAGTCCATAAATACCGGGTATTTTAGCTCGGTCCGTATTTTATCCCAAAATGTCAAATTTCGACGAAATTCATCTTCTTTGATTCGTTTACCCTTTCACCTTCACGAATTTACTCATTATTTGTTTGAAATTGCCTAATACTTTTAATTTCCAAACAATCTTGTCCTTGAACTGATGTCAATTATCTTATGACAAATTCAACGTACAATACTACAGGGTGTAACATCGTCGTAACAAATTACTGCAGAGCGTAACATCGTCGTAATAAATTACTGCAGAGCGTTATATCATCGTAATAAATTACTGCGGAGCGTAACATCGATGTAATAATGTGAGGCGTAACACTGTAGTTGGTAAAAGCTAGAACTTTTTTCTTTATTCGATTATTAGACTGCCGTTCCTTCAAAGAATTGGGAAATTCAAAAACACCTGCACATGATCTATGATGCTTTCATCTTCAGTGTTACCTTGGTTATGATCTCTTGACGGTCACCTTTAGTATCGTCATGTGGGTTTTGCCATATTTCCCTTGTATATTACGTTCATCTAAATCTTGATCTTTAAATAAATTCAATAACCTTCTGAAAAGAATCATTGGCCTTCATCCCTGGCAAATCTTTGACAGCATTAACACAGGCTTTCTTTCTGAATAGGGAAGGGAAGATAAGGAGAGGATAGGGAACAGTGGTGTATTTTGGGCACTATTATTAATTCAGCTACTTCTTTACTCTCCCCTCTTTTCTTCCAAATCCTTCCATACAAACCCTATTATAGTGTTTCTTACTGGCTTTCTTGTGTTGATATTAATGTAAATTTAGTTCCTCTCTGGACTGTATTTTTGCAGTGTACAAGAAGATGATCATGCAATCACAGTTGGGAAAGTTATTCCTTCAAGTCAGGCAATTGCTGAAGCTTGTAAATTTGCTTACAACGATGCCAAATTTGTGAATGAAAGGGCGAAGAATGATATTGTGCTGCTTTCTCGGTACACTATGTGCCTGACTTTTTGTGCATTATTGATTCAAGTCTTGCATCAGTTTACTATAATTACTTCCTTCGTTTCAATGTATGTGGCGGTGTCTGATTGGGTGCAGAGTTAAGAAAGAAACACTTTTGGAATTTTTGGTTTTATTTTTTTACGAGGTTTCTGAGGCTATTAAAGCATTCCATGAAGGATAAAATGGGAAGTTTAAAGTTAAATTGTTTCCAAATATAGAAAAGTATTATTCTTTTTGGAACAAACTAATAAGGAAATAATGTGACGTATAATGGAATAGAGGGAGTACTTTATACACTCCAGAGGGGTCTAAAAACTTCATTATTGTCTTCACTGGCTTTTCTTCTTTGTTTCCCCGGTTATTAGTGAAAAAGAAAAGCATTCTGTCATTTGCTGTATGTTTGGAGTTTGTCTATCTTTTACTTTTGGTTTTTGTGAATTTGTGAAAAATCTTCTCTAGTTTTGAGTTGGGGTCAAGATATGAGGATATAATTTGTGAGCCTCCACCTAGGTAGGAGGAGGACTTGCTCGTTTTTCAAAAAGAGATTTTGATATCAATCTGAATGTTCTTTATGTGACTGCCTAGCAAATTTTAGAGAGATTATAATTCATTTAACAATGGAACACTGACGGGTAATTGGTGATCGTGACGCATTGAGGAAGTGTCTGCTTGGTGTTTGCTACCTCAAGCTGTTCTACTCGTCGGCCGAAAGCCATTTGCAGTTATATGTAGTTTTCGTCATCATAACTTCCAGTTATTGCCAAATGGCTCTATACTCATCTTCGAAAACTACTTTATGAAATGAAATATGATACATTAGCTTCGTGTAAAATACCTTCTCAATTTATTTTCTTCTAACAGGGAAATAATGAGAATGGATGCCCGTGCGCGCCAAGATGTTGCATTTCTTGGTTCAGAGTTTCTTAAGCTTGATGGTAAAATTCTTCACTCGGTTCTCAAGCTTCGACACATGATGAAAGAATCATATTCAACTGGCTATTTGCAATTGGAAAAGGTTTCCTGCTGGGAACCAAAGTTCAGTACTTTGATTAATGCTGCTTATAGAATGCACATACAGAGAAATATTGTATAGTGGTATTCGTGAAGGAGATAGGGAAAATAGCAGTTGGGTAATAATTTTTGTCGTGTAATGTTGGTGATACACTTGTCAGAGTCTGATTGGTTACCTTTTTTTTCTTTAAATAGCTCGGGCACGGGAAGATACTGAGAAAGTTGATCATGATGTCAAGAAAAGAGCCGAAAGAATCCATCATGTTGCCACAGTAAGAGAGTTTGTTCATATACTTATCTACCATAAGATATGTCATCGCGGATGCTTATTAATTGTGCTTAACAGATTCTTAAAAACAAAGCTCAATCGGGACTGAAGAAAGCTGCCGATCGACACTGGAGCGATGGTGCCTTGGAGGTGCTCTTTTTTATCATTTTTATTAGCTTTATCTAGAATTTGACGCAGTGTTCCAAGTTGCACAGTTTTCTCCTGTCTTACTCGAATATCTTTGAACATCTTCTCTTAGTTTCTTATGGAAAATGTCTTAGCTAAATATTTTTGTACTTGGGAAAATAAGGAAGTTGAAAACTTTTTCTTTGACATATCATCCTTGCTAAAATATCTTCAGTTTGAGCTTTTTGATCCTCAAAAAGGCATCATTTAAAGCCAAAAAGCCAATCATAAAATTGATAAACCAGAGGGAGATTTTGTTTAAATGGGTAGTATCTTCAAAGATCTAAAAGGTTATAGCGATCAAAGATCTAATGTGTAGAAGCGGCACATGTAATCAAAGATCTAATTTATAGCAGCTTTTATTTCGCCCAATAGAGATTAGCAGTATAAAATATCCATAATGAGTCGGATATTATCTACTGGTGGTGGCTTGTAGTTTTTGCTGGCGTCTTCCCTTTGCACTCAAAGGACCTAACTGGGTGTGGAAGTGATGTTTAATGACTAGCACAACATGTGCACCGTAAAATGCTGCAACCTTGTAAAGTCACCTTCTGTTCAATAAGTTTATTAATGGATTGGTCATGCATTGTGTTTAGCATTTTCATTGATAATTCAGAAGTTAAAATCTTCATCAACCTGCAGATTTGGTTTCTGTTACTGAATCTGAACATTGAGAGCAGATAGTAGCTTGTTGGCGGCATCACTGCCTTTGCTAGAAATTTACGTTGCTTTTCACATAGATAGCTTCATCAAAATTTATTTGGTGGCTAATGTAAGTAATCTAAAAGTAGCTGTTTTTCCCAATAATCAGGCTGATTTAAGACGTGCTGATTTTGTGGCAAAACAACGGGCAATGAAAGACTCTCTGATGGCTTTGGAGGTACTGTTATTGCAAAAAATGGATTCAGTCTTTCATATGATGTGTTATATGACGATATATTTATTTACTTCCTCTGCTTTTATCAATGACTGCACTCGTTTCTCTATATTTCTTCTTTTTTCATGGTTTCTTGTGTTTTGTGGTCTTTTAGTTTGTCAAGAACATTCATGATAGGATGGTGGGCAAAATGTGCAAATTGTAAGTTCATCTAGTTATTTCCTTGCAGAAATAACCGAAAGAAAATAATCTATCTGAATAAAAACTTCATTTCATCTTCCTACTTGATCTTTGCTCTGTTCAGGAAAAGAAGTTCAGTAGATTCAGAGAAAACAAGGCATATTACACTTGAGAAGAATGGGAAAACTCTAGAGTTTCTTCCTGGGGAAGTTTCTGCTGATCGCATCACTGCTATCCAGGTATTGAGCCTTTGTCTACTTTCGAAGTTCCAATGATTAAAATGAATCTTTCCGATATGTATAATTGTATGTTACCACCTGCAGGAAGCTTATTGGGATATAGCATCGGCACTTTCCGAAGCTGATGGAATTGACTATACTGATCCAGAAGAGGTCCTAACTTAAAAAAGTTAAATTGATCCCTCCGTCCCAATTTATGTGGAACCCGTTTGACTTAGCACGGATTTTAAGAAAGAAAGAAAGACTTCGAAATTTATGGTCTAAAATAAGCCTTAGACATTTGTGTGGCCATAAATCATCTGAATAAGGGTAAAATAAAATTTTGAAACTAAATTGTTTCTAAATATATAGAAAGGTGACATTCTTTCTGGGACAGACCAAAAAGGAAAGCGTGCCACATAAATTGGGACGGTGGGAGTACTAATTAGTTGCTATGACCTTTGATGTATTTATGCTCTCTTACATATCTCATTTCTATTGTATATTTCCTGATTGGAGCAGCTCGAGTTGTTGGTTGCAACACTAATAGATCTTGATGCAATGGATGGTAAAAGTAGTGTATCATTGCTTGCTGAGTGTTCAAGTTCTCCTGATGTAAATACGAGGTTGGCTTTTTCACTCTCTTTTGACATTTCTATGAAATGAATGATAGACCCTGTTGATATTCTATTCTCGTTTTCCCGTCTAAGCTGTGAAACTAAACCTCAAATATATAATACTTGAGGCTCCCAAATTAGTGTTTCTGCTCCTTGAAATCAACTGCACTTCCAACTTCTTTTGTCTAATATCATCTTGATACGAAGATGAGGGCGTTTTACCACCCTTGTTTCTAATGTCACATTTACGGTGCCCTCTAGAATTTTCATGCTTGTTACATGTCTCACAATATCCATCATTTTCATCTATTTGCATTTGTTGAGAAGCCTTTGCCATTTTATATCTAATCTGTGACTCGGAGACACTTCAAAAATTCTCGGGAAATTTCATGGTGTAGGAAAGCATTAGCAAATGCACTCTCAGCTGCACCGTCAATGTGGACTCTAGGAAACGCTGGCATGGGAGCGTTGCAGGTACTTGTACGGAAACCTGCATTTTCTCTTATCGACATCAGTTAACATTAAAGATAATGGAACACTTTGATATGTGTCCGTAGAGACTGGCGGAAGATGACAACCCGGCCATTGCTGCTGCTGCATCAAAAACCATTCTCGAATTGAAAAGACAGTGGGAAATAGGAGAGGGAGATAGCTGGAGGTTAATGGTGGAGGAAGAGTCACCCGACGATGTAGGGAGCTAAGACGACAACTTGACATATTAGAACATGAGCGCGCGTAACTCAATACTGTAGATATCTAGATGAATGGACTAATTGATATTTTGGAGTCCTGTGAAAAATAGTTCATAAGCCGTACTTACATTAGAAAAGAAAAAGAAACAAAAATATCTTAAATGATATTCATCCTGTCATGCTATGTAGCTTGTTGTCTCTTTGGATCCTTGATATTTATGTATAAAAAGTCTAAAGCAACACTTTATTCTTCTTATACAGAGCAGATTTCAGATAAATATTTTGTTCTGGTGAATGTTTGGCAGACAGTTTACTTTCTATTTAAAAAAAAAGGTCAGCCCGGTGCACTAGCCCGGTGCATTAAGCTTCCGCTATGCGGGGGTCCGGGTAAGGGCCGGACCATAAGGGTCTATCGTGCGCAGCCTTACCCTACACTTCTGCAAGAGGTTGTTTTCACGGTTTGAACTCGTGACCTCCTAGTCACATGACATCAATTTTACCAGTTACACCAAGACTCTCATTCAAACAGAACTTTCTATGAATAAAATAATGTCTTATATTAGCTGTATAAGAAGTGGTTATTTGCCTGTTTCTCCCTTTAATTAAGCAGTAATATATCTCATTATTGCTCCCTTATCCATTTTCCAAATTAGCCCCTTTATAGGGAAAAAAATAAAGGGGTTGTTTGGCTTAGAAGAAAGTTAAGCAGGGTTAGTAATGCATAGATTGTTTATTCAAGAATTAGTAATGTAGTGATTGTTAATCCAGAGATTAACAATGATAGATTGTTATGCAATGATTCTATTCCGCATATAATCATACACAGATTCATGCACTAATTTAGTACCGCCAACCAGACATGTAGTATATTGTGCAGAATTTTATGTTGATATTAACTATTCATATACCTTAATTAAACGCTAAATTATTTTATGTTAGAAATTAATACTTTGTTTGTATTCTTGCTTTACATTAACAAAAGTTAGTAGATAGAAGAGATAAAATTCTTCATATATATGCATATGAAAAGTAATTCTACATATTAATGAAAATAAAAATGTAGTATTTAATATGTTGGATGTATTGCATTTTAGCCGATCTTCTTACAAAATAGATATTAGAAAGATAATTTCTTTAAAAAAAATCACGTATTATTTTATGTATATTGTAATTTCTTTGACGTATTTTTTTCCTATTTTCAAAAAAATAAAAAAGGAAGAAGTAGCAAAAAATAAAAGGATAAATAAAGTAAGTGAAAACTCCCATTTTGGCCGATTCTATGTACGGAACCGACTAAATGAATCATCTTTTTCAAATAAAACTTCATTTTTGGAAGACTCTGGATATACAATATCTGATTTCCTTTCTTCTTGTAGTCACTTTTAGTTGCTCCTTTTCCTCCCGTTACTCCATAATATATGGATAAATCCCCACTTTATGTCTATATTTTTTATTTTATCTCTTCCTAAATTCATGCAAAATCCTTAAAAATCAAATTTCTCTAAAACACTCTCATCAGTTCTCCTATAAAAGGAGAGGACAAAAGAAAACAAAACTGCATTCACACAAAAGTTCATGTAGCAAAATATCTCAAGTTTACTGTAGTTTCAAGCCTAAACTTTTACAACGATTCTGACCCTTGCTTCCTTTTTTATTCTTCTTTCACCCCATGATATGATATCCGATCTTGTATTGATTCACATATTTGAGTACAAGCTCCCAGGAAAATTACAACCTCAACTAACCAAAGTATGAACAATCAAAAGAAAAAAAGAGAACGGAGGGAGGTTCCAGAGCTATAGCTAATAAGAAAGAAATATAAAAACAATTCTTAATCCTCTGCCTAATATTAGACCTCCCTTCCTACTTATAGTTGTTTCCTTCGTCTGCCTTATCCTTTGTTCTTGTCCTTTGCCTTATCCTCTGTTCTTGTCCTTTCTCTAACGGATTTGGCAGTCTTGGGGACCACGAAGTGCTCTAGGTATTTTGGTGGATGTATTGGTCTTGTACTGTGCCTATTTCCTGCGAGGTGCTCAGCGTGGTTCGTTACATTGCCATCCCCTTGAAGAGGAACCTTGTCCTCAAGGTTCAGAGATGGAAACTTTCGGTGAATTGAAGAAGTGTCCTCCCAGGTGGACTCATTAAGAGGAAGTCCCGACCATTTGACTAGACATTGGTTGACCTGGTGCCCACCCTTGAGGATTGTACGACACTGCATAATATTCTCCGGATGCAAAATCTGAGAAGCAGAACGATTCAAGAAGTCGAGTGGAGTAACTTGTTGTGAAGGCTGACCAATGCATTTAAGAAGAACGGAGACATGGAACACATTGTGAATTTTTTAGGAAGCTGGAAGGTCCACTTTGTAAGCAACATCACCAATGCGTTGGATGATTTGGAAAGGGTCAAAGAATCTTCTACTGAGTTTGTTGTAACGCTGGCGACGAACGGAAAGCTGGCTATAAGGACGCAATCTGATGTATACCCAATCGCCCGCGGCAAAAGAGATGTCACAACGATTTTTGTCTGCCAAAAGCTTCATTCTGTCATGGGCGACTTTGAGATTGTCCTTTAGAATGGCCAAGGTGGCATCCCGTTGACGAAATGATTCAATCATGTCCAGATTAATTGAAGTGCCCGCCACAAATCGACAGATTGTAGGTGGGGGTCTGCCATAAACAGCTTCAAAAGGAGTGAGATTTGAACTATTTTGAAACGAGGTGTTGTACCAAAATTCTGCCAACGGAAGTAACTTAGACCACTCAGTAGGCGTGTCTGCTGTGAAACAAGGGAGATACATCTCTAAGCATTTGTTGAGTGCCTCTGTTTGGCCATCTGTTTGAGGGCGGTAGGCAGAGCTTTTATCCAAATAAGTACCATTTAACCTGTTGATTTACTTCCAAAAACCAGAGAGGAAGATGGGATCTCTATCAGTGATGATTTTAGAAGGAAAGCCATGTAGTTTGATGTAATTGTCAACAAACACCTCGGCAACTTTCTTGGCAGAGAAATATGGGGGTAATACCATAAAATGGCCATATTTAGAAAGTCAGTCCACAATTACAAAAATGGCAGTGCGACCATTGGAAGAGGGCAGTCCAGTGATAAAGTCCATTGAAATTTCATCAAAAATTGCCGATGATAGCGGTAGAGGTTGTAGCAAACCCGCTGGCTTCAAGGAAGAATCTTTCATTTGTTGGCAAATTTGACACTCTTGGACAAAGAGTTTGACATCTGCCCGCATGCCTTTCCAATAAAAATTTGAGGATAAGTGATGGAAGGTGCGAGCGATGCCCGAATGACTCCCAAGTTTCGAAGAATGGAATTCGTGTAGTAAGAGGTGACGAATGTCTGGAGCCGGAGGAATTACCAATCTGTTGCAAAAGAATAACAGTCCCTCTTGAAATGAAAACTGAGGGAGTGAGGATGAATCCTCACGGAGTTGTCGTTTCAACTCAAGTAAATAAGGGTCAGGGTTGTTCAAAAAATGCAGCTTGTCGAGTAATGCAAACTCGGTCATCTCAAGAGACAAAAATTGAGAAGCGGGAAGTTGGGAAAGAGCATCTTCCGCTGAGTTAAGCTTCCCTGGACGATGGATAATCTCAAAGTCATAGCCAATGAGATTGCAAAGCCATTTTGTTATTCAGGAGTTTGGATGACCTGGTTCGTGAGCGCTTTAAGGGGTTGTTGATCAGTGAAGATTAAGAACTTGCGACCCAAAAGGTATTGGCGCCACTTCTGTACAACTTGGGTGATTGTAAACATCTCCCGGTGGTATGTGGAGGCGGCTTGCATATGAGGTGAACGCTTTTGACTGAAAAAAGCAATAGGATGAAAATCCTGGGATAAGACCGCTCATATGCCTGTGCCCGAGGCATCTTTCCACTCAGGAAGTTTTTTGAAAGTTTGTCAAATTCAACACTGGAACAGAGCTTAAGGCTTTCTTCAGCCGAAGAAAGTCAGTCCATCGGAATGCATCTTTTTTTAAAATATCAGTCAGGGGGGATGTCATTTGTGCGTAGCCTTTGACAAAGCGACGATAATAACCGGTAAGCCCCAATAAACCTCGAACCTATTTGACTGATGATAGGGCATGCCATTCATTAATGATTTGGATCTTTGAAAGGTCAACCTGAAGGATTTTAGCCGAGATAATATGGCCAAGATAATCAATGGAAGTTTGACCAAATTTACACTTTGAACACTTAGCCACCAAGGAATGCTGCCGAAGCAGGGAAAATACAGAAGCTAGGTGCTATAGGTGGTCAGGCCATGATTTGCTATAGATTAATATGCCGTCGAAGAAGACCAACACAAATCGTCTAAGAAAGGGCTTGAAGACTGAGTTCATCGTTGCCTGAAATGTAGAAGGCGCGTTCGACAAACCAAATGGAATAATAATGAATTTGTAATGGCCTTCATGCGTTCGAAAAGCTATTTTTTCCACGTCCGATGGACGGGCTCGAATTTGATGATAGCCCGCTAATAAATCCAGCTTAGATAAAAAACTAGCACCATGTAATTCATCAAACAATTCATCAATTTTGGGTATAGGGAATTGATCCTTGACAGTGATTGAGTTCAAGGCGCGATAATCCACACATAAGCGCCAAATACCATCTTTTTTGCAAACCAATAGGACTGAGGAAGAATACGAGCTGGAGTTGGGTTGGATGATCCCCGATTGAAGCATTTCAGTGATAAGGCTCTCCATTTTTGATTTTTAAAAGTGCGAGTAGTGGTAAGGACGGACATTGATGGGTGTGGTTCCTAAAATTAGGGGAATGCAGTGATCTTGAGGTCTGGAAGGCGGCAAGGATGTTGATTGAGAAAATATATCGGTGTAGGTATCAAGAAGGGCGGTGAGGTCTAGGGTAGTAGTAGTAGTAGTAGTGGATGAAGGAGGTGTAGGCGGAAGTAATTGTAATTGAAAGAAGTAGAAGATAGAATTTGTAGAGTATAGTCGGCGGAATGCTTGAAATTGAACTTGTTCCACCATTGGCCCAGTATGCCCAATCCAAGTAATCAATTTATCTTGGTCCTGGAACTCGAAGAGTTTGTTACCATAGTCGATAACCATGCAGCCCAATTTGGCTAACCAAAGAACACCCAAGACAATGTTAGCCCCTGCAAATTCAATAATGAAGAAATCATCCACCAATGTATAATCTTGGACTATCAACGAGAGTTGCCGCACAACTCCTAAACATTTCAGGCGATTACCATCTTCGACCATCACCGAGGAGGTGAAAGAGTCTTCAATCGGAAGACAGAGAAATTTGTCCATGCGTGAATGGATGAAATTGTGGGTGCTACCTCCATCTAATAGGACTTGAACAGAATGGCCTTTGACAGAGCCCGTAAAGCGTAACGTAGTTGGAACATGGCCACCGAATAATGCCAAATAGCTTATGGAGGCAACAGGATCGTCTGTAGCCAATGGTGAGGCCTCCGACGATGTTGTAGAGTCCTGGAGTTGGTCCGATGACGGCTCATCGGGGTGGTCTTCCTCGGACACAAGAAGCAATAGCTAAGGAGAGGATGAGCAGTGGTGACCTTTGGCATACTTATTATCACAATTGTAACAAAGTTTTAAATCCCGTTTGCATTGGAGCTCTGCTGGTGTTAATTTCTTGAAGGGAAGACGACCAAAACCCGGGATAGAAGCCGTAGGTATATTGGTTAAAGGTTGTGTGGAGGTGGTGGCAGTTGGTGTGGGTGGTTTAGGATAAAAAGGATTAGAGTTAGGGAAGAGACCAGTGTTGGGTTTGGGTAAGTAATTGGAATAACTAAACGGAGTGGTATTGGGCTGGAAATTAGAAGTGGGCTTAGAGGTCGTGTGTGGGCTAGAAAGTTTTTGTTCCTGTAAAAATGCTAGGCTAATGCCTCATGCAAATCCTTGGGTCGGAAGGAGAGGACTTCACTTTTAATATTGGGTCTAAGCCGAGAAGTAAAGCGATGGAGGAGCATGTGCGGGGCCACATCATATGTTTGATTAGCAAGAGTCTCGTACCGTGATAGGTACTCTCTCACCATCGACGTCATTTGAAGCTTGGCTAATAAGCTTTCCGGTGCTTCCAGTGATTTGGGGCCAAAACGAACTAGAAATACCTTAGTAAACTGGTGCCAACTGAATATTTGACGATTCCGGTGCATCCATCGATACCAATCACGAGCTTCACCTTCAAGATAGAAGGGATAAACATTCAGCTGTTGTTCCTCAAAAATGTTCCATTAATCAAAGTACTTGTTAGCTTGGAAGTCCCAACTTTCAGCATGTGAGCCATCAAATTTGGGTATGTCGATTGTTGCCGGTTTGGTATGGCAGAAGGGGTTAGACGAGTTTTATTGAAACATCGGTTGAGCCATGGTATGGGTAGGTGCGTAAGGGTGCAGGGGATATGGCGGAGGAGGATAGAAATAGGACTGCGTAGGCGAGAGAGGTTGGTGGTTATATTGGTTGTGTAAAGGGTATTGTGGTGGTTGGTTGTAAGGAGTGGGTTGTTGGTATTGTGAATGATACTGTTGTTGTTGAGTATTCAGCGGTGGAGCCGCTGCAGAATTATGGTAGTGTTGTGGAGTTGATGGGTAGTGTTGGTAGTGTTGATTGTATTGTTGGGAGTAAAGTGGAGGCTGGTTGTTGGGTGGCGGTGGAGTAGTGATTAGAGCAATAGAAGTTGGTGGTGAAACCACGGTGGAAGAAGTGCCGACAGCGATGCCGAGGCTAGGACTTTTCAAGTTTGTGGGATCTGGCTGTGGTTGTTTACCAGAATTTAGAATATGCAGCTGAATCTGAATGTATCTGAATGTCGGAGAGGGTAACATCGATGGTATCAAAGTTTTGTGAATGAATAACAAGCTGGTCCTTAACCTGGGTGACGGTATCGTCCAGTGATTTCAGGCGTGTCATCGGCGGGTCACCCATTTGGAGGGGAGGTTTAACGAGAGCATGTATTGATTCACAGATTTGAGTACAAGCTCTCAGGAAAATTACAACCTCAACTAACCAAAGTATGAACAATCAAAAGAAAAAAAGAGAACCGGGGGAGGTTCCAGAGCTATAGCTAATAAGAAAGAAATATAAAGACAAGTCTTAATCCTCTGCCTAATGTTAGACCTCTCTTCCTACTTATAGTTGTTTCCTTCCTCTGCCTTATCCTCTGTTCTTGTCCTTTCTCTAACGGATTTGGAAGTCTTGGGGACCACGAAGTGCTCCAAGTATTTTGGTGGATGTATTGGTCGTGTACTGTGCCTATTTCCTGTGAGGTGCTCAGCGTGGTTCGTTACAATATCCCTCATCGGAAGTCCATATGACCGGTGTTGGATGACTTGAAGAGTGAAGGAAGAGACGAAGAGTTATTGAGAGGATTTGAAGAAATCATATTCTCGTAATGGTGTAACTGATATAATTTAAGGGAATAGGCGTTCACTCTAAAAGGTGTGAATGTAAATTAATTCTGTAACTTAAACTTCCTGCCTTATCTTTAAATACTTACATGTTATTAAATAGAAGAAGGGGAAAAAAGGAAAAATATTGTGAAAATCTGAGAAAATAGATAAATAAGAATGCTAGCCTAGGAGAGGTGTCACCTCACTTTTTCAATGACCAACTTTATATACAGAGAGAGATTTTATATTCTTTATATTCTTTTAATCTTTTATTTGAACAATAACATACCCAGTGTAATCCCACAAAGTAGGTTCTAAGAGGGTACATTGTACGCAAACATTATCCCTACAAAATATTAAATACTAAAAAATGATAGAAAACCCGAGTATGATACAAAATTAAGTGCTCACATATACTAATATGGACCAAACCTTAATAGGTCTTTCCTAAACTATAAATACAGCCAAATCAAATGGCTTCTGGTTGCAACTTCTACTCCAAGTATTTGGAGACCACCATTTGCAGGGGAGGGGAGGCTTAGTGATGGCGAATTTGATTCAAATTTCATGTTTAATATCATGTTAATATTGCTTTAATTTTGATTTTTGGATATAATCTTAATTTTAATTTTAATTTTCAGGCGAGTTCTCACCAGCTTTGAGAACTCGGTATTTTCTGCTTTTGTCCAACGCATTGATAGTGAAGATCGCCCTGAGCTATTTCGTCTTTTGATAGATGTTCAGTATGAGTAATCAACGCAAATTCGAGATCTTGAAGCTCGAATTGAGCAACTACAATTGTAAGTTTGTTATTTTTGTTCCTCTGTGAGTCTGCTAGAGATCATGTTTCTAAATCTTAATATTTGTTTCCTCTCATCTTTATCAGTGTCAGTTGGTTTTGTAATAAAGGACGGCTCAACACATTTAGTGGCCTAAAGCCAAATTTTATAAGATTCTAAATTTTATACACCTATAGAAATATATGCAAAAACTTTAATGTTGTCTTTTCTTTTCGTACTTATTTATACTACTAGTCTCTGGGCACGCGCATTGCGCGTGTACCCATATCAATAAATATAAACTTTTAAAAATATTATATCAATATTATCAAACATTTATTTTTGAGTGACAAAAATTAAAGAAAAAAATATATAAGTTCTTGATATCTTAAGGTGATCTGGAATATGTGTTAGCTTGCTTCAAAGAGCCAAAACCCCTTCAAGGTGACAAAAAAGCTATATACTTTGATTTAAAACTAAAGAAATCATACCAAAAAAATATTTGCCTGAACACAAAAGAAAAAAATGCTTAGCCACGTAGGCACTCTAATCTTTATACCATACGTCAATTAACTCTCATTGGCACAAGTGCCTCCTCTAACTTGTTGCAGCACTAATAATTGTCCATAGGCACCACTGTATTGGGTAAAATATATCACGGTACGTGGCCACCTAAGAAGGAGATACGTAGAATCAAAACCGGGAGGATGGAAAACTGGGCACAACTACCTCGTGTGTTACCGAGAAAGGCAAGTTCATAAAGGCATTAAACATGTTGCGCCCGATGGAATTTAATGAAGAATATTTCACAAAATTAAAGAGTAACGACTCATTAAAGAAACCTGAGGACTTATGTTTACCGTTAGGTTTCCATTATCATACTTTAATAATTGTCATTAGTGGTGGGCTCGACCATTATGCCTACTGAGCAATAAATAATAGGCTCGACTATCATTGTATGACATGATTTTCTGGGCATCAAAAACGATATTCTAATACAACATCTCAATACTATTTCTCTCCCTTGTTTGTTGTTCTTATCATCATCGTACCCGAAAACCCTATTTGGAAACCCTGTTTCAGGGCTCTCCAAGTCTATCGTTTTGTTTATATTTGAGCTAAGTATCTTGTAAGAAAATCGATTAATTCATTATCTTTTGGGATCAAATTGATTCATCTGTCTAGAAATCACGAACAAATTTAACTATACCATTTTCCGGGTAAACAGTTTGGCGCCCACCGTGGGGCCTAGACAGTCGTGTGGTTAAGTTGATCCTTACCTCTTTCACTCACAAGCTTTGATCGTTCTTGTCCTAGCAAAATCACAAAGAATGGCAATCAATACCATTAACAACACTCGCAATCCTGAGGTTCAAGAGGAACACCCTCATTTTGAGGATTCAATCAGTGACACTCACAATGAGGAGGAAGATGTCACACCGGTGTACGACGGGCGGTACACCAGACGAGTACAGGAAACAACTCCAGATGATGCTGACCAGGGGAACGTAGCAGACACGGTGAGGATCCTGCAAGAGCAATAGACAATCATCTTAGGCCACCTCACGCGGCAAGATCAGATTATGACGGAGTTAAAACAGGTGCTATCGGGCACTTCAAATAATGCAAATAGGAGAGATCCATTTCCTCATGTTGTTCCTACAAATCAAACAGCGCAGAGAGTCGACAACGACACTCCTAGGGGCGAAGTTGGCTCCGACGGGGTTGGGGGCAGCAGATCTAGACTCAACAGCGATAACGATCTGTTCAAGGAGGAACTCTTGCGGTTCATGAATGAAGTAAACGCCCGCATGGACCAAATTCCGAGAGCACCCCAGTATTGAGAGTCCCGAGCTCGAAGAAGTACATACAATTACCGTACAAACCGAGTGCGGCCCCAAAATTAATCTCGAAGCGGTTTAGAATGCCTGAAGTGCCAAAATACGACGGGACCTCAGATCCACATGAACATATCACCACCTACACAATGGCGGTGAAAGGAAATGATTTGTCTCTTCACGAAATTAAGCCTGTGTTATTAAGGAAATTTGGTGAGACTCTTACGGGGGGAGCCTTAACATGGTACTCATTATTGCCCGAGCATTCCATAGATTCTTTCGAAATGCCCGCATATTCGTTCATCAAGGCCCATGCCAGCGCTAGAAAAGCCGATATATTCAGGATCGTACAGGGAGAATCTGAGCTATTATGAAGGTTCGTTAGCCAGTTTCAGAAGGAAAGGATGTTGTTACCGGCCATCCCGGATGAATGGGTAGCTGAAGGGTTCACTAAGGGTTTGAACCCGACGAGTATAGAAGCTTCCCAGAAGTTGAAGGAAAGTTTGCTTGAGTTTCAAGCAACAACTTGGGCGGATGTCCACAACCGGTACGAGTCAAAGATAAGGATCGAAGGCGATCAGGTTGACTTCCTGTCATTATCAAAGGGATGGGAGAAAAACAAAGAAAATATAAAGGACGATGTCCACTCACATAGACAATTTTCGAAGGGTCAGTTTCTTCCCTACGAACGGATGAAAGGTTGTGACAGGAGCTTCTGGACATCGGACAACATCACCATTGACAAGAGGACCGATCGTGGGCAGAACAACAGATCGTTGCAGGATAGAGAAATCTCAGGACTACGAGGTTCTTCTTATCCAAAGATATCAGAGTATAATTTCAACGTCAGTGTGGTGGAGTTAATATCAAACATAAGAGATATCAAAGAGGCGCGATTCTCGAGACCTATGAGGTCTGATCCTAGCCATAGGGACCCAAATCTATGGTGTGAATACCACGGCACCAACAAATATCGGACCGGGGACTGCCGGCACCTCCAGGAAGAAGTGACAATGTTGTTGAAGAACGGTCACCTTAGAGAACTATTGAATGACCAAGCCAAAAATAATTATAGTCGGGATAGGGGCGACGTGCAAACCTTGAAGGCAGGAGAAGAACCACCACGTCAAATGATCAACATGATCTTCGGAGGAGACCAGATAAATGAGGTCACTTTCTTGGCCGCAAATAAGAGTAAAGTATCGACAACCTATAATAAGAGATTCCGGGAGGATGATATCACATTCACAGATGAATAAGCGGACGGATTACTACTACCACACAATGACACACTGGTAATTTCTTTAAATGTGTTAAATTTTAAAATTAAATGCGTTTTAGTGGATCCATGTGTTACACCCCATAGTTTTGTACGTGAAAGTACGTCGTAAGTTAATTGATGTAAGTTTGAAAATAAGATCCTCTTTGAAAGTATATAAAGTAAGTTAATCATATTACCTCAGAGGTTACAAATATTGAAGATCATGAACAACAAGTACAAATGGGGTTGGAAGGTTCAGAAGCTAAAGGAATTGAAGAAAATAATGTTTAGTCGAAAGTTGACAAGTTGGGAATGTTATAGCATGTACTTTTGGGGTGGGACTATGGTGTTTAACATGATAAGGAGGTTATGATATGAGTTAGGTTAGTCGTATGATAGTCGTGTGTTATTTTTTGAAGTCAAGCGAGTGGTGGAACAAAAGTCGATGAAAGTCATCACAAGTTACGTTCATAAGTTTTACTGAAACTTTGGGTCAAATATAACTGCGATTGTCTCCCAATATACTTAGACTAATGGGGTGTTACACCCATAAAATTGATCTATGAGTCTATTTTCTAACTTATTAAACCGTTTGTCAATACGATATCATAGTAGAGAGATATGGGCATTTTTGCGAGACTGCGCAGACTGTCACCTACATGCTTAAATGACAATCCAAAAATGGGCCAGTTCGGGTCGTCCAAAAATGGGCTAGTTCGGGTCATCCAAAGAGGCCTTTTAAAAAGCCTATCCCCTTCATATATTAGACTTATAATAGGGCAAAATAACCAGACATAATCTTTGCAAACATCCTCCCAAATATTACCAACAAACCCCAATTGATTTTCTCTCCCTTTCAAGTTCTAATTGGAGGTAAAGCCTAGAGTTTGAAGAACCAAGATAGGAGATGACGTATCCAACAAATAAGGTAAGTTTACTTTTCTCTTTCATCCATTTTATTCTACTGTAGATGCATAGTAAGTCGTTCTATATTTGTAATAACTCACGGGACGGTGATCGAAAGTCGTGAGTTCCAGTTATTCACTTGTAGTAGACTGTTTTGTGGACTGTTTTGTGTTGCTGTTGGGCTGCGTGTTTTACTACTGTTTTGTGGAGTATTGGAGGAGGAAGTGTGTGGATAAACACCACATAAATGTAGGGTGGTGGGCTGGTCGCTTGTCGTAACATATTCGGGATGTTTGACACTACTACAATGGTCGTTTGGTGTATGAAGAGATTGGGGTGTGTTGGGCTGTTTTGTAGTATTTTGTGGTGTATATAAGGTTAGAAAATAATGAATATAAGTTGTTATTGTTGCGTTCTTGTGTTGTTGGTGTTATCTTGAATTTGGAGGAAGTAAGGATTATAGGGGAGATGCAGCCCGTTTTAATACAAAATAAGCTTGTCGTTCGTTGTGCGATAGTTGTACCTTTCGTAACTTAATGATAGTATTATTATCGTTGTTGTAGATTAAGGTGCGAAGAGGCGAGTTCAACTTGGTGATTGAAAAGATTGTGATAAGGTATGTTAAGGCTAAACCTTTCCTTCATTTTGGCATGATCACGTAACTACATATGTTTGACAACGAGACATAAAGAGAAGTTCGTATTCATGAATTTATTCACATTATCCTAGTCTCATAAGTTACAATGTTCTCCCTTATCAGGACTTTATATTTAGTTTAAGTATTGTTTTCTTCCAGTCAAGAGAGAAGAGGGTCTATATATATACAATATTACAGTATTTTCACCACCATCGAGCTATAATCGATGGGCAGGCCCCTATTGGGCAACCTCTGAACAGATGGTAAGTTATATATCGAGCTTACTGTGGCCGAGCGCCTATGATCGAGCCCAGAATGGACGAGATACAAAGTCTAGTATGGTCGGGCGCCTATGAGCGAGCCTACTATGGCAGAGCAGTTACACATACCGAGCCTTATAGGGTTGGACAACTACTTTACTTACTATATTAAGAGAGATGAGTCAGTATCAGCAGGTAAGCATATCTTCAAATTATATTTGACTTTCAGGTACTTTCAGTTATTATATTATCAGTTCAGTTTCAGATTTTAGTTATCTTGTTGCCTTACATACTCGGTACATTATTTTGTACTGACATCCCTTTTGTCGGGGACGCTGCATTTCATGCCTGCAGGTACTAATAGACACTTGGATAGACCCTCCTAGTAGACAAAATCAAACATCAACTTGGTTGGTAATCTCCACTTCCTCGGAGTTAACCAGGTCGATACCTTAGAGTCCATTTTATATATACAAGTTTGATGAGTAGGTCGAGACCCTCTCCCGACCATGATACAATTCAGTTATTCCTAGAGGCCTGTAGACGAGTCCTGTATATTGTTTAAATCAGTATTGTGGCTTTACCAGCCCTATGTAGATGTTTAAGTTGTTATTGCTGGTTGTAGACGTTATTTTTAGATGATTCAGAATATGGCCTCATCAGCCTAAGTTGAGGGTTACCCTCCAAAGTTCATAGCTACAAAGTGGTACGCTCGGGCAGAGTATGGCACCGGATTCCGGCCACGCCTCTTTAGGTTTGGGGCGTGACAAAGTTGGTATCAGAGCAGTTCTATCCTAGGGAGTCTACAAGCCGTGTCTAGTAGAGTCTTGTTTATGGATGTGTTGTGCACCACACTTATAAGTAGGAGGCTACAAGGTATTTAGGACTTTCACTCTTTCTTATTACTCTAGATCGTGTGGTCGAGCTTACTTGTAAGATTTAAACTCCTAACTTTTATTTTATTCATAATACAACGATGCATACATCCAGAAAGACAGTAGGTAAGAGATTGGATGTGGTTGTGGAAGAGTTGAGTCGGATATGATGAGTAAATGTATGGTCTTCAACAGATCATGTGTGTATTAAGACGTGTAAGCTCCTTGATAAAGTGCCCTAAGACAAGAATATATATCCACCCATATGGTAAAAAGAAATAAGAGAATTAGAAGGTAGTTACAAGTTTCAACACGTAAAAGAATCAAGGTGAAGAAGGATACAAGGTACCCAATTAGTGAAGATTATCAGTATTTACAATTCAGGAAGATAAATATAAGCATTCTGAGTTACTTTCAATAGTAACAAATATATATACAATTGACCACACCTATCTCAATTATGCCCTATGGGAGCTAATAGATATAGTTTAAGAGAAGGATGGGATATCAGGATCCAGTTGGGGTTAGAGTAACCCAAAATT
Organism: Nicotiana otophora; assembly: GCA_000715115.1. Taxonomy (NCBI): domain Eukaryota; kingdom Viridiplantae; phylum Streptophyta; class Magnoliopsida; order Solanales; family Solanaceae; genus Nicotiana; species Nicotiana otophora. The sequence continues at coordinate 130,149 of AWOL01S0004723.1, read as the reverse complement.
GCGGATGGATTGTTATCATTAGCTAACATTTCTGAAGGAGAGTGCAAAATATGGTAATAGTTCTCCTTGCGAGACATCCAAATGGTGCACTCTAGAATTGTATAGTCAGATATGAATACCGGAATGTTCATAAATTTCAGAAGATAGGCAGTGAAATCCTAGAAGGGATAAATATTTACCTTAGTATGAATCTCGTCTATAGAAAATAAAGAGAGAGAGAATGTTAGGCATCCCGAAGAGCCAGTGAGATGAAGCAAGGGAATCTATAAGTGAAAGAACGTTTTGTTGAAGTTTTCAGAATAGAGTGATAGACAAAAATATTTGCAGGAGAATAAGAGGAGAGTATATGAAGCATTATGAGTAAGATGTGATTAATGAGTGATAATAGTAAATCAAAGTATGACAGGATGATAGAGTGTATAGTCAAGTGAAGGAAAAGACAAGAGGTTACAGGCCTTGAGGCAATAAAATAGTATAAGGCATAAAGTATTATTCCCATTTCGAGAAATGAGTTGGTGACTCGAACGTGATTACCAGAAGGAAACGTTAGACCCCAGAGTAATAGAAATCAGTATGGGCTGGTAAACATGAATTAGGGACTGAAAGATTTGATAATAGTCGACATCGTGAGAATTTCAGCGATCGCGTTCCGGCGATAATAGAATGGACAACAGAAGAATAACATTTAAAGGTCATTCAGGAAGACGCTTCCTAAAGCAAGCACTGTGAGCAGAGTTAAGCTTAAGGGACTAAGTGTGCCAGTTACACTAGGTGTCACCCTCGTGCGTAAAATTCAGTGATCCTTGGTACATAAGGGTTACCGCAAGATGAGTAAGATGTCAGTGAAAATGTGAAAAGATGCTAAAGATGATGAGGTGAAAGGAATGAGATTGCATTTATTCAGATCCTATAGATATGATATGACTCCAAAACATTATGCAATCATGACGCTGGGGAGAACCAGTAAGGGTTCCGCACTCTATGTTATTGATAAATAAATATGAGAAACACTTAATACATAAGGAGCCAATGCTAGAGGTAAGTTAAGACAAAGGACATAACCCAAGAGGGGTTACGCAGAATATAGATATGAGAATGGACCAACGAGTAGTCTGTAGTTGATTTTGGAAGAGCCTAGTTATGGTTAGACAAGAGGTCAGGGATAAATAAATAAATAGATCATGCAAGATAGACGTAGTGAACTCGAACATAGTGAATTCAGTCTCATATATATGACGTCATAACCCTTGAGAAATGTTCAGATAGCAGTTGGAGTAATTAAAGGTACCGTATAAGTGTTACGAAAATAAGAGAGAGTGCCACTAAGGAGACAATCAAAATTTGAGTTCAAAAGTAACCCTACGAGCACAAGGGAACAGAGGTATACAACTAAGGATATTTGTAGGCGAGTAGGAACATCGAGAATTCCTTTAAGTATACAATATAACAAGCTCGTAACTTTAAAAGAGTCAGAATGTCTCCTTAAGTACTACAAAAGAAAGACCAGGTGGGGAAATAAGAAAGAAGGCTTCCACCTAAGCATAGTGACATGAAGAAGAAATGGTCTTGTAACAATAGTCTCACTACAACATTGTATGTACTCCATAAGAAAGTGGCACCTATCATGGCTAATGAACGGGAAGAAAAAAAAATCAAAAGATGATATTTGAGATCATATGAGTTACAGTAAATTCCAGAAATTATGGGCAATGAGATAAGCCATGTATTCATGAAACAAGTGGTAGAACGATCAGGAAAAGTAATTGCTTATGTTTAAAGGCAACTGAGAAGGCACGAAAGGAAATATATGGTGCTAGCAAGTTAAAGGAAGGTTGCGAGTAGTATAAATAGATATGTGTAGGTCGCAAGCTAAAGTATGGTAGAGTGACAAGGTTTTAGGTAGATGGGAGTAAGGATAAGAAAAGATGAGTGAGAAGGTGACAAGAATAGGTAAGGCCTCGGGATTAAGCCTATCAAAATAAGAGAGTTGATGGTTTTCGTAAGTTATAGAAAGCTCAGTATAGCTTGAATTGACTCGGATAAGTCTAAGACTAGGAGCAATTAGAAGAGATGAAATGCTTCCCTGGTAGTAGAATAAGGGTGTAATAGTGATAGATAAGAGGATGATGTTTAGGCCTTTGATTGAGTAACAATTTTGAGAAAAAAGGATTTCATGAGTAGCGCGGGATTAGAACCCATATGATGAATCACGTTGGGATGCTATGAAATACGATTATTGAAGTATAGTATCATCCCTAGGAGGATCAGGCAAATCACTTCAGATGTTCCTCGATGAGACGTGAGACCTAGTGACAATGCATAAGAGGAGGTTATAATGCCATTCTTTAGATGAACAGTAATACGGAAGCATTAAAGGACTTAGATTTATACATATGGGATAAGTAGTGGGTAACCTAGAGTTGTGTAGCACACCTCAGTAATAATAAGCCGAAGTAAGTGTTATAGTACAATACGACCTACCTAGATGCACTAAAGCCATAAGGAGAGATAACCAAGGCTAGGAAATAAAATATAGCAATAGTGGTACATTCGAAAAAGTACCAAGCAAAGAACTTCAGCACACCTATATATGCCCCGAGGGACATCTTGGCATAGTTCTGTATATGTTCACAAAGTAAGGCTAAGAGATTGGCAAAAGGATGGAGAAAAAAAGAGAGAAGATTCGCGCATAAAAGGACAGAGTCACATAGTCTGCATCACAGAAGGTAGTCAAAGTTACGAGATTGGAAGAATTCTGATCACAAGTCGTGATGTGAGAAGAGGCCAATAAGGGAAATGCCCTGGTCTTTGAATTTATTCACAAAAACATTGCCTAGATAGCAAGGACAATATTAAAGTATTCACAAGAGCTATAGGTTATGAGACTGATAAGCACATCAGTCAACATTCGAGGACGAATGTTCCAAAGGGGGAAATGAAGTTACACCCCATATTTTTGAAAGTGAAAGTACGTCGTATGTCAATTGATGTAAGTTTGAAAATGAGATCCTTTTTGAAAGTATATAAAGTAAGTTAATCATATTACCTAGGAGGTTACAAATATTTAATATCATGAACAATAAGTACAAAAAGTGTTGGAAGGTTCAGAAGCTAAAGGAATTGAAGAAAATAATGTTTCGTCGAAAGTTGACAAGTTGGGAATGTTATAGCATGTACTATTGGGGTGAGACCAGGGTGTTTAACACGATAAAGAGGTTATGATATGAGTTAAGTTAGTCGTATGATAATCGTGTGTTATGTTTTTAAGTCAAGCGAGTGGTGGAACAAAAGTCGATGAAAGTCATCATAAGTTACGTTCATAAGTTTTACTGAAACTATAGGTCAAATGTAACTGCGATTGTATCCCAATATACTTAGAGTAATGGGGTGTTCCACCCATAAAATTAAAGATCTATGAGTCTATTTTCTTACTCATTCAATCGTTTGTCAATACGATATTGTAGTAGAGAGATATGTGCAGTTTTGCGAGACTGCGCAGACTGTCACCTACATGCTTAAATGACAATCTAAAAAATGGGTCAGTTCGGGTCGTCCAAAAATGGGCCAGTTCGGGTCGTCCAAAGAGGTATTTTTAAAAGAACACCCCCTTCATATATTAGACTTATAATAGGGCAAAATAACCCGATATAATCTTTGTAAAAATCGTCCCAAAAATTGCCCACAAACCCTAATTGATTTTCTCTCCCTTTCAAGTTCTAATTAGAGGTAAAGTCTAGAGTTTGAAGAACCAAGATAGGAGCCGAGTTATCCAACAAATAAGGTAAGTTTACTGCTATCTTTAATCCATTTTATTCTACTGTATATGCATAGTAAGTTGTTCTATATTTGTAAGAACTCACGGGACGGTGACCGAAAGCCGTGAGTTCGAGTTATTCACTTGTAGCAGATTATTTTGTGGACTGTTTTGTGTTGCTGTTGGACTGCGTGTTTTACTACTATTTTTTGGAGTTTTGGAGGAGTAAGTTTGTCTGTAGAAACACCACATAAATTCAGGGTGGAGGTCTGGTTGCTCGTCATAACATTTTCGGGTTGTTTGACACTACTACGGTGGTCGTTTTGTGTATGAAGAGATTGGGGTGTGTTGGGCTGTTTTGTTATTTTGTGGTGTATATAAGGTTGGAAAATAATGTATATAGGTTGTTATTGTTGCGTTCTTGTGTTGTTGGTATTATCTTGAATTTGGGGGAAGTAAGGATTGTAGGGGAGATGCTTCCCATTTTAACACAAAATAAGCTTATCGTTCGCTATGCGATAGTTGTACCTTTCGTAACTTAATGATAGTATTATTATTGTTGTTGTAGATTAAGGTGAGAATAGGCGAGTTCAACTTGGTGATTGAAAATATTGTGATAAGGTATTTTAAGGCTAAACCTTTCCTTTATTTTGGCATGATCACGTAACTACATATGTTTGACAACGAGACATAAAGAGAAGTTCGTATTCATGGATTTATTCACATTATCCTAGTCTCATAAGTTACAATGTTCTCCCTTATTAGGACTTTATATTTAGTTTAAGTATTGTTTTCTTCCAGTCAAGAGAGAAGAGGGTCT